>OY728120.1:558604232-558864232 GCA_963277665.1 Viscum album | reverse complement strand
TATTTAGAAAAAAAAATTAACTCACCCAATGATGTTCGCGCACACCCCCAATATATATATATAAGCAAATCCATTAATATTATATATAAAGGTATTAATAATATATATCAATTAAGTGTGGCTTTTAAAAATCTATTAATAATATATGTGTGTGTGTGTGTCAATGATTTAATATTATATAATAACTTATTTTATATTAACCAAAAAAATAACACACTCACCTAATGATGTTCGTGCACGTCCCCAACCTCATTAATTTTTTAAATATGTTGCAAATTCCATATATTATATATAAATTTATTTAGAAAAAAATTAACCCGCCCACTACAGCGCACCCCCAAACCCATAATTATTTTTTTACAATTTTCTCATATTATATATATATATATATATAATAACTTATTATATATTAACAAAAAAATAACTACTCACTAAATGATATTCGCACACCCCCAACATCATTATTAGTTTTTAAAATATGATAAAACTTTCATATATTATATATACTATATATAAATATATAAATCTATTTAGAAAAAAATTAACTCACCCACTGCTGCGCACCTGCTAAGGGTGTAATTTCAGTCCAGACAGGGCCGGGTCGGGCCTGCCCTACAAAAAAATTAAAAAATGTTTTAAAAAATGTTTTAAATTAAACAAACGCTAAAAAAAACTTTTCATAAATAAGTTAAAAAAAATAAATGTAAAAAACGTTTTAAATAAATGATAAAAAACATTTAAATAATAACACTTTAAACTCACTGCTCACTGCTGCGCACCCACCCAATAAATCATTATTTTTTTTAATTTGTACATAATATATATAAATTAACAGACATGTATATATCTATTTAGAAAAAAATAACATATTCACCCACTGTAAAATGTTTTTACAAAAAACGTGTAAAATGTTTTAAAAAAATACATGTAAAAAATATGCGTTCAAAAAAACGTTTTAAATTAAACGTCAAAAAATAAATGTAAAAAAACATTTTAAACAAGTGTTAAAAAATGGTTTAAATAAAAATGTTTAAAAAGTTTTTAAAACAAACATTTAAATTATTATTTTTTAAAACAAACACTTAAAAAATAATTTTTACATTAAAATGTGAAAAAAAGTTAAATGTTATAAAAAAATACCTGTAAAAAGCATGCGTTTAAAAAAATTCAAAATGTTTTAAATTAATCATTTAAAAATAAATGTAAAAAACGTTTTAAACAGATGTTAAAAAAATGGTTTAAATAAAAATGTTTAAATAAAAATGTTTAAATAAAAAATATTAACAAATGCTTAAAAAATTATAAATAAGTTAAAAAAAATAAATGTAAAAAATGTTTTAAATAAATGTTAGAAAAACTTTTAAATAATAAGACTTTAAACTCACCCACGACAGCTGCGCACCGCTCATTATTTTTTTTTACAATTTGCAAATAATATATATATATATATATATATATATATATATAGATATTTAGACAAAAAACATATCCACCAACTGTAAAATGTTAATAAAAAAATAAAATAAACGTTTTTACAAAAAACATGCATTTAAAAATAAATGTAAAGTAACATTTTAAATAAATGTTATAAAAATGTTTAAATAAAAAAAATTAAGAGACAATTATTTTGAAAATAATAAAAGCCCATCACGGCCCGACTCGAAAAAGGCCGGCCCGACACAAAAAAGCCCGACCCGACCCGATGGTTTGGGCCGGCCCGAGGCTGGGCTTGGGCCCCCTCATGGGGTTGTTCGGGCCGGCCCGACCCGGCTCAAATAGTGGTCAGCGGCCCGGGCTGGCCCGACACAAAAAAGCCCGGCCCAACCTGATGGTTTGGGCCGGCCCGAGGCTGGGCTCGGGCCGCCTCATGGTGTTGTTCGGGCCGGCCCGGTCCGACTCGAATAGTGGTCAGCGGCCCGGGCTGGCCCGAATAGTGGTCAGCGGCCCGGGCCGGCCCGAATAGTGGTCAGCGGCCCGGGCCGGCCCGAATAGTGGTCAGCGGCCCGACTCTTTGCATGGCAGGCCCGGCCCGGCCCAGCCCTGTCTGGGCCGGGCCAGGCCGAAATTACACCCCTACCCGCCAGTGACCACCAGATGCCCCGCAGACACGTGGACCCCACCCTAGGGTCCACCCATGTGCCCAAACGGGTCATCTGACTAACGACTATCCACATAGGCCAACACATGTCCTTTCCAGTGTGCTTTGTCCTCACTCACACACACCCTGAGAAACTTCCCAGAAGGTCACCCATCCTGATCACTACTCCAGACTAAGCACGCTTAACTGTGGAGTTCAAATCAGGCAGACTCCCCAAAAGGAAGGTGAATCTTGTTAACATGAGTCATATCATTTAGTCGTTTAACCCTTTATCTTTCAGGTGACAGCACATACACCCCGTCTTAACATGGCCGTCGGGTCTTGGCCCACCAGGTACCCGAGCCGGCCCGAATAGTGGTCAGCGGCCCGACTCTTTGCATGGCAGGCCCGGCCCGGCCCAGCCCTGTCTGGGCCGGGCCAGGCCGAAATTACACCCCTACCTGCCAGTGACCACCAGATGCCCCGCAGACACGTGGACCCCACCCTAGGGTCCACCCATGTACCCAAACGGGTCATCTGACTAACGACTATCCCCATAGGCCAACACATGTCCTTTCCAGTGTGCTTTGTCCTCACTCACACACACCCTGAGAAACTTCCCAGAAGGTCACCCATCCTGATCACTACTCCAGACTAAGCACGCTTAACTGTGGAGTTCAAATCAGGCAGACTCCCCAAAAGGAAGGTGAATCTTGTTAACATGAGTCATATCATTTAGTCGTTTAACCCTTTATCTTTCAGGTGACAGCACAGACACCCCGTCTTAACATGGTCGTCGGGTCTTGGCCCACCAGGTACCCCCAATTGCCCCGCAGACACATGGGACCCACCCCAGGGTCCACCCACATGCCCGAATGAGTTATCTGACTAATAACAGTTCCCACAGGCCAACACATGTCCTTTTCAGTGTGTTTTGTCCTCACTCACACACACCCTGAGAAACTTCCCAGGAGGTCACCCATCCTGATCACTACTCCGTGCCAAGCACGCTTAACTGTGGAGTTCTAATCAGGTAGGCTCTCGAAAAAGGAGGTGCACCTTGTTGACATGAGTCATATCATTTAGTCATTTAACACTTTATCATTCGGGGGTGTTATAATCACCCTACCTTTAGAGCACAACGTCCTCATTATGCGCCCTACATCTCAACCCAGGCATTGCACCACACTTAAGGTTGGGTACCACCTCTGATACCAAATGTGACAACTAGGTCCCGGTGACAGCACAAACACCCCACCTTAACATGGTCGTCGGGTCTTGGCCCACCAGGTACCCCCAATTGCCCCGCAGACACATGGGGCCCACCCTAGGGTCCACCCACATGCCCGAACGGGTTATCTGACTAATAACAGTCCCCACAGGCCAAGACATGTCCTTTCCACTGTGTTTTGTCCTCACTCACACACACCCTTAGAAAATTTCCAGGAGGTCACCCATCCTGATCACTACTCCAGGCCAAGCACGCTTAAATGTGGAGTTCTAATCAGGTAGGCTCCAGAAAAGGAAGGTGCACCTTGTTGAAATGAGTCATATAATTTAGTCATTTAACCCTTTATAATTCGGGGATGTTACACTTAGAGTATCCCAAAAGGACCGCCTCATCACAAGGGTCTCAACTCTGTAGACAATTCATCAAACGAACACACAGTTTGAAAGTTACGACCATTTTTTTGAAAAATCCCGACCCGGGTCTAGTCTGAGTCTGATTCGACCTGCCAGAGCTGACCCAACCCGGTCTGGAAGACCCAACCTAGTTCAGCTAGTTCTGAACTGGCTTGGCCCACTGGGCCACTGGAGGGGCCCGACTTCCTTGGTACGCCCTACCGCGTGTGGGCCGGTGTGTGCGCACCGAACGCAGCCCACCCTAGCCACATCTACTCGGCCAACGCGACGCAACACCATGTTTCACGTAGCCGTACATCCTTCCCCGAACGTACCCATGACTCTTCTGCAGGTCCCTCCTCTGAAGCAGCTTTAATTTGTGCCCCTAATCCATTGCGACCCTCTGGTCACCGCCCGCAGCTTCCGCCGCCATAGGCTCTACGTGGTCTAGCCGCTGCTGCTTTTTTAGTTTCTGCTGGGGTGAATGAAATTCTCTTCCATACCTTCATGCAGCTATTACTGCGTTCCACCGGGCGCCGCTGCGTGCCACCGGGCGCCACTGCGTGCCACCGGGAAACTCCCAATGCTGCCTCCGGTGGCCCTGGTTTCTTGAGTCTCCACCTTTTCTCTAGTGCTCTTTTTCTCTAAACAGATCCACTTCTACGATCCTCAAGTCGTAGCCTTCACTTCCCTGGGCCATGATCCACCTTGCCAACACTTTGGGGATCCGATCGCATTCATAGCCTCCTAGAAAATTGGATTGTGACCATGAGGGTCCAAAGATAAGGAATACGAAGAAAGAGGATAAAAGGATCACATAGAACACCTAAAGAATGGATATTGTACTTGTTCATGTCAGCCTTGATCCATTATTGTTAGTAGAATCACAAAGAAACCTACAGTAGAATAATCACAAAGATCTATTTTTTTAATCCCGCAATAATTATCCCTCCTACATGAATGACCAAACTGCGGATAAAACTATTCGTGGGTTGATCCACATTTTTGGTTTGATTGTAATAAGTGGAATATAAATCACAAAGATATCGACACCATACCTTGAGGTTGGATTGATCTTTGATGAAGAACTGGGTTCCGTGTGTTCGTCGATCCTTGATCTGCCAACGTTCATCGTTGTCGAAGAGGCTTCCGTCTCCTTGCCTCATAAGGATTTCCTGGGTTATAGCGATAACCCTAGATTCATGACAATAGGACTTAATTTTAAAGAAACCAACATAGAATCAAATAAAATATTTTTATTAAAATATTTTAATGATGGTTACATATAATTTACAACTTTCACAGTCATCCTGCATCATTCGATGTTAGGCCCCACTTACAGAAAATTTTCTACTCTGAACGCAATGGTGCCCTCAGATTTCTGATCTAGGCACCTATTTATAACTTATTCCCATTTAAAGAATAATCTATGTACATTCATTATTAAAAACATAACATTTGTCACCATATCGTTACAGGACACCGGGCCTCATAATTTCACGCCCTCTTAGCTCCTAGTCTCAAAAGTTTCCCAATTAATTTATAAAAATAAAACCAGAGAAAATACAAGTCATTATAGGACACATAGTACATATACTATTAGGTGTGAGTACTCATAAGAATATTACTCTTCTTCTCATGAATTTCTCACTTGGTAATCTCCATGATAGAAGATTATGGGAACATTCCCACGAGTAGGAATTTCACATGTTTTGGTATCATCATATATTCCTATCTACTAGCATGTGTGATGTTCTTTAGACTTTAAGATTATTATTAGTGCATGTTACAACTTGCATACTTAGATGTATTTCGTAAATCATGAAGATAATAGTTTATGTTGATGTTGGATATGTTGGGTGCGTCATAAGTGACATGCCATTAATGACTAAGTCAAGGATGGTTATGTCCCTTCCATTTTTATGGAAGATGATATCTCATCCCTTTGATTGGAATAAAACCATCTCATTAAATTCCATGGCCATGGTGTAATGACGTGTTTATTTCAGATAGTCAAAGAAAGACATATTGAGCATATAGGTTGGTGACATAGATGTGAAACCTTTTTGATGAGATGTTGTGACAAAGGGATTATATTACAAAGTGAGCATTCTTATGTGGTTGTCGATGTTTTGATATTATATTCTTTCTCTTGGGTGCCTTGATCCATTTCTAGAAAGCAATCTTAGGCTTTAATCAAGACCGCCTAATGCCAATGAGAAAGAATCCTAGAGGTTCACACACTAAGTATTTCCTCTGATCTTGATTAAATTAAAATTGATTTTAATTAATGGAATAAATATTATTATCAAGTTAGAGGAATAATTTTATTCAAGTTATATTGATTGCATAAATTAAGTAAACATTTATTCATCGGCTTGTGAATAAAATATTTATTTTATTTATTGAATATTTTAATAAATATTTATTCACTAGATTGTGAATAAAATATTTATTTATGAATAAAATATTTATTCAGTTATTCAATAAAATCTAGAGTATTTCGAACGGACTAAGACTGAGTCTGGTGAAAAATATTAATTAACAATACTGTTACATGATATTTATTATTGTGCAAGTTAGAGCACACCACAAAATAATAATTATATAATTATTTTTTTGTAGCATGGTATCTATTAAAGATAATAAATGTTATTTAATGGCCGGTATGAAAGTAAATAATATTTTAACTCAAATCCTAACTCTATAAATAGACATATTTGTATATTGCGTAGAGAATCTGAAATTGAGAATAGAGAATTTTTGTTCACAATAAATTCTATGTCAAATCCTCCTCCTCTCTCCCTCTCAAGAATGTGAAGTGAAAGAGAGATTTTTTCAAGGCCGATGAATGAGTGATCAAGAATGAACAACACAAGAAATTCAACTCACCATGCTAACACCCGGAGATCAAGTAGTATTTCTCAGAGATCATAAGAGCATGTGTGGATTACCACTAGAGGGATTCTATAATTGGATCCTTAAAGCGTAACAAAGGTTATCCAAACTGAGTTTTCTAGATGATTAACATTCATAAACGAATAAATTTTCTAAGATCACGTATTTGTTTATTTAAATATTAAATAAATTAATTATAAAATTTATGTGCAAGATCCCTACTCTTGGTTTAATTCAATGATTATTAAAATAAATTTTAATATATTTACCACCTATTCACACTTCTCTTTCACCCAGAACCAAAAAGTGGTATCAGAGAAGTCACGTTTAAATTAACAATTATTTATTTGATTTTTTATCTATTTGCAATTGTTGTTAGATTTTCATTTCATGTTATTCATTATTTAATCCAATTTGAATTGAAATGTTATTGATATTTTAGTCATGTTCATTTAGTGTTTCATTTTCTTAAAGGTTTAAGAATAAATGAAGAATAACCAGAGATTCCATTGGGAAGTTCCAAATCATTGAATGATAAAACTGGGTTACATGACGTGCGGCCAAAGCACATTCTATATACCCATGCATGTTGTTTCTAGATGCATCAAGCAATTAATTACAAGTGGTGCTTTTATTGTGCACCACATGTTGACCATCCCAACTTGGAACATGGAAAGAATATACAAGGTGTGTAACTAGCATGTACGCACCATGTAGTCTGGCCAAGTTAACACGTCGAAGGCCTAAGCATATGACTTGGATATACATAAACTAAGGTATATGGAATGTAGCTACATGTAAACACCGTGTATTCTCCCATTAATGTTCATAATTAAAATTACATTAAATTTGAAATTACAGCATTAAAACCTTATTTTTGTTTTGTTTTTCACACCATTGTGTGTTTGACAATTTGATAATGGTTTTAAATAATTTTAAATTCTCAATTAATTTATTGTAATTAATATGTAATTATTAGTTCTACCATTATTTTCCATGAATTACATTAATGATGGGTATCTCTATATATTATCAGATTAACATTAATATGAAAGGGAATTAATTAATTAATTAATTAATAAATTAATGAAAGTGCATTTATCTTAAATAATAAAATAATGAATAAATAAATAAATACTATCTATTTACTTTTGCGTATTTGTTGCATGTATGAATTTTCAAGAGCTTGACCAGTACCTTTGTATGTGTTGGATGTTTTAATTTAATTTAGTGTATGATTTTGTAATTATTTAATATTAAATTATACAATGACCTGCGAGTCATCCCTCTATCAATTTTTATATAGGACCTATGTGTCTAAATATATTTATGTAATCCACTTTAACCAATACTTTGGTACCCCTCACCTGTGTGTGAGTAATAAATATTTGTAATTAATGGAGCATCTCCAAGGTGCATGGATGTAGTTCAATATGGAACCGTAATTATGTCAACCCAGGTGATACACAGGTGGATAGGTGGAATGCTGTAACTCATTCCAAGACGATAAATAGGATTGATTTACCTTAGTTCAAAGGTTGATTTAATGTCCGCTCATTAAATCAGTCGTTAGATAAAGCTCATGAATGGGTTATTTATTTAATTAATTATTTTTTGTATATGGAATTATTTATTTTATGGATGTAAGTCCACGATCACATAAATAAATGAATTATTATGTAAAGATGGAAATTAAATAAACGAGTTATGTTTAAATGTTTTATCCAATATGGTTAATTAATTAAGTAACATCCAGTTAATATTAACAAGACATGTAAAGAATAAAACAAGATAAAATTTATGCATAATGAATTAAAATCCCTCAATTAAATATTATGTCAGGCTAAGGTTTCCATTACTTGATTGGGAATGAAACCATAGAACTAAGTGTAGTACATGGACAAATTCTAGACACTTACTTTTATTGGGGAGTTCTCATGATAATTTTAGGTTGATTAATTGAAATTGTATTGAGTTTAATAGCCAAAGTCTATTAAATACAAATTTGGAGGCAAGTGTTGAGGAAATACAAGTCAGGATTTCAGGATAGGGTAATCCACTCAACAAATCAAGGAGCTGCAAGTCTACAGTTGAAAAAAAACCTACTTAATTACTTTATTATGGTTTCATGGACAAAGTTTGAATCATTAATAAAAGTAATGGTGATCCTTTACACTAGAATGTTAAAGAAAATAGACATTCTGAGATCAATGGTGAGGGATATTGAGACTTGATAAAATAGTGGGAGATTTAATAAAAAAATAAATAAAAAAATTTAATTTATTATATCTCAATTATTTTATAATCAAGTAAAGTACCAATAATCTATTATTTATAATTTTAGAATAAAATTAAAAGTTCATAATCCACACTATCCCTACGGTCAATATTAGTGAAAGATAACCTCCTAACTGGAAGTAACATCCATGAGTGGTTTAGACGCCTTCAGGTTGTGCTACACCATGAATGGAAATATTAAATTCTAGAATCCTCAATGCCTGATCCACCTTCTAAAGAGGTGAGTGAATAAGAGTTCCTTGTATATGAAAAAAATTTGAGCTACATAGTCAATGTTCAATGTTTGATTCTTTCATTGATGTCTAGTAAACTAATAAAGTCTCATGAAAATATGGATGTGTATAACATGCTTGAGAAACTCTATGGTCTTTACTTGGAGAGAGCTAGACATGAACAATTTGAGATTTACAAGGTGCTCTTTCAGTGAAATCTTGGAAAGGGTTCCCCATCTGGGTCTCATGTAGTCAAGATCATTGGCTACATTGAGTTCTTATAGGTTATAGCGTTTAAACTCCATAAATAATTGGGCACCGAACTCATTCTAGAATCACTCCCTCAGAGATTTTCCATATTTTTTATAAATTTTAATATAAATAACATTGAGAAGTCTCTTCTATATCTTCTTACTCTTATTCCCCAAGTAGATAAAGATAAGAAGTGTGAAAAACCTTCCATAATTATGGTGAACAAATGGAAAGGGAAGGTGAAGAGATTTAAGCCCAAATATTCCTCACACCCTTCCAAGAAGATGAAGATCAAGGGGAAAGCAAGGGAATATGATGTTGTCTATTTTACATGTGGCAAGAAGGGCCACTTGAAGAAAAAATGAACCCAACCAAAGAATCAAGGGGAATATTCAAGTGCATTTGTTATCGAGTGCAATTTATCTATTTCTAAAAATTGGGTATTATATATAGCTTGCGGTTCTCACATATATTTTCAAATATAGAAAACAAGTAGATTAAAAAAGATTGACCAAGGAGAGGTATATCTTAAAGTAGCCAACATAGATAAACTTGTTGATATATCTATCGGGGACTACTAACTCACATTGAAAACCAGTATGATATTGGTTTTAAAGGGTTGTTATTATGTTACTTCAATTATCAAAAAAATTATTTCTCTATGCAGACTTGATATGGATGGATTAATTTTCAAATTTGGGAATAAATTTTGATTATTTTATAAATATATCATTTGTTATGGTAAGGAACATTTAAATATAAACCTTTATGTTTTTGATTACACGAACCAAATAATGACAATCGATAACGAAGTAACTTCCATGACTCATACCACACCCAACCCTGGCATCACCGACTAGGTCATGTAAATAAAGAGTTCTTAAAAAATGAATCTAATCCCCAAAAAAAAGATGGTGACTCATTATTAGTTGATTATAATGATCCTCTAACCTACAAGGAAGTAGTAAGTGGAAAAAGCGTTGCCAAGTGGAAAGAATCCATGAATTCTGAAATGGATTCCATATATCAAAACTAAGTATGGATTTTGGTAGAACCTCTAGTAGATGTAAAGATTTTTTTTTGAAAATGGGTATTCAAGAAGAAACTAGAAATTTAAGGATAATTCAGTACCTATAAGGTGTGACTAGTTGTAAAAGGGTTTAAACAGTGTCAAGGAATTGACTACGACAAAAACATTCCACCGGTTTAAATGTTGAAATCCATCAGAATTCGAATTTTCTTTAAATATTTCCATGATAATGAGATTTTTCAAATGTATTTCAAAACAAACTTCCTTAATAGAAACATTTAGGAATATTTCTATATGACACAACCAGAAGGTTTTGTGATTCCAGAGGATGCCAAAAAGGTATGGAAGTTTCAAAGATCCATTTATGGATTAAAGCAAGCATCTTGGTCATGGAACATTCACTTTGATGAGGTCATAACAATATTTGGTTTCATAAATAATGAATGTGATTTGTGTGTCTATAAATGGTTTAGTGGGAGTACAATTGTTTTCTTAATAATATATATTGAGGACATATTACTCACTGGAAATGAAATATCATTCTTAAAATCTGTTAAGGTGTGGATGAATAAATGATTCTCTATGAAGGACTTGGGTGAGGCAACATATATTATTAGGATGAATATCAATCACATTAGATCTAAGTGGATGATCAACATAATTCAAAGTACATACATTTACAATATACTGAAGAGATTCAGTATGGAACAATCCAAGAAGGGATTGTTTCTGATATCACATGACATTCATCTTTCCAGGAAAATGTTTCCTCAGAAACATGAGGAAAGAAACATAATGAAAAGGATTACATACGCATTAGCGATTGGGTCAGTCATGCATGTTATGCTATGTACTAGGATAAATGTCTCCTATACATTAAATATAATAGGTAGATATCAATATGATCCAGGTGACTACCATTGGATGGTAGTCAAGACTATCCTTAAGTATCTGAGGTGTACTATGGGTATATTCCTAGTTTATGGATGAGATGAGGAAATAACCATCAGAGGATATGTAGATACTAGTTTCTAAACTGATCAAGATAACATGAAGTCACAAATGGGATACATCTTCACTTTGAATGGAGGTGTTGTGAGCTGGAAGAGCTCAAAGAAGGTTGTGGTTGAAAATTATTCAGTAGAGTCAAGTATATTGTAGATGATTAGGTAGATAAAGAATCAGTATAGATGTGAAACTTTGTACAAGATTTTGATTTTTTACCTAGAATTAAAGATCCTATCTCACTCTATTGTGATAATACTACATCAGTGGATCTTGAAAAAGATTCAGGGTCACATCAATGGATGAATCACATACTTCGGAAGTATCATATATTGAAATATTTTTCTTAGAGAGGTTAATTTTTAGTGAGAAGTATTTACATGGAATAAAACGTAGAGGAAACGTTGAAAAAATCCTTGACTCATTAGAAACATGACTATCATGTGAGGTCTAGTGAAATGAAGGTCATAGGAAATTGGCTCTAGGCCACGAGGGAGTTTGTTGGAGTTAGTTTCCTAGGAACAACTTCTTGTACTTTTATTACATGAATATTAAATGTATTTAATATTAATAAAACATTTTATTAAGTATTGTTTTTTGTTCTTCATGACTCTAATGTAATAATTTCCTAGAGTATACATTTCATAGATAATGTCATAGGTGTTCCCCACTATGATGAAAACCTTGATGTGCTATGATGATATTCTCAAATAATGATCTTCAGTTAGATAACATACTATGATGGAACACATAGTACATAGGATTTCAGGTTAAAGTACTCATAAGTAAATGAGGATTCTTCTCATGAATTTTGAACTTGGTAGTCTCCAAGATGAGAGATTATGAGAACAAACCCACCTGTAATAATTCTACATGTTTTGGTGTCGTCGAATATTCATATCTACAAGCATGTGTGATGGTCCTTATATTTTAATATTATAATTAATTCATGTTACAACTCACATACTTATATGTATTTCATAAACCATGATGATAAAAGTTCATGGTAAAGTTAGATATGTTGGGTGCATCACGAGTGACATTCCATTAATGAACAAGTCGAGGAAGGATTTGTCCCTTCCATATTTATGGAAGTAGATATCTCAGGCCGTTGATTGGAATAGAACTATCAAATTAAATTCCATGACCAAGGTGTAACGACGTGTTTATTTTAGATATTCAAATAAATACATATCAAGCATATAGGTTGGTGACACAGATGTGAAACCTACTTGATGAGATACTGTGAAAAGAGATTATATTACACAGTGAGCATTCGTATGTGGTTGTTGACATTGTGACATTACGTTCTTTCTCTTAGGTGCCTTAAATCTTTACTAGATAGTAATTTTGGACTTTAAGAAATCCCACCTAATTCCAATGAGAAAGAATCCAAGAGGGTCACACACTAAGTGTTTCTATTGACCTCAAATAAATTATATTTTAAATTAATTAATGGAATAAATATTATTATCAAGTTTGAAGAATAATTATATTCAAGTTATATTGATCACATAAATTAAAAAAATATTTATTCTCCATCTCATAAACAAAATATTTAATTTATTTATTGAATATTTTAATAAATATTTATTCTTTAGATTGTGAATAAAATATTTATTTATGAATAAAATATTTATTCAGTTATTCAATAAATGTTATAGGAGTTCGAATGGACCAAGACCATTTCCTGTGAAAAATATTAATTAACAAGACCGTTACATAATATTTGTTATTGTACAAGTTGGAATGGGCCAAAAGTAATAATTATATTATTATTATTATGCATTATGGTATTTTTTAAAAGTAATAAATGTTATTTAATGGCCGATATGTAATTAAATAATATTCTAACTCAAATCTTAACTCTACAAATAGAGGGCTATGTATATTGTGTAGAGCATCTTAAATTGAGAATAAATAATTGTTTCAAAAAATGAATTCTCACTCAACTCCTCCTCCTCTCTCCTTCTCAATAATAAGAAGTGAAAGAGATATTTCTTTAAGAACAAAGAATGACCAATCAAGATAAAACAAAAAAAGACATTCGACTCACCGTGCTAGCACCCGAAGATCGAGTGGTGTTGCTTGAAGATCATAGGAGCATGTGTGGATCACCAATAGAAGGATTATATCCTTGGATCCTTACAGTGCAATGAAGGTAATCCAAAAGGGTCTTTTCGGATGATCAAAATTCACCAATGAAGAATGTTCCAAAGCCTAGGTATTTATTTCTTAAAATATTAAATAAATTAATTATAAATTTTATGTGAAAGATTATCACTCTTGGTTTTGAGAAATGATTATGTTATTGATATATTAATATATCACCCACTTTCTCACACTTCTACTATGCCCAGAACCAATAAGTGGTATCAGAGCAGTCATGTTTAAATTTATAATTATTTATTTTATTTTTGATCTATGCACAATTGTGGTTAGATTTTAATTTTATGTTATTATATCTTTGATATAATTTGAATTAACATGTTATTGACATATTAATCATGCTTGTTCATTGTTTCATTTTCTTAAAGGTTTAAAAACAAATGAAGAATGACTGAAGATGCCATCACAAAGTGCCAAATCATTGGCCAATAAAATTGGGTTACACGGCCTGCGACCAGAGCAAGAGACACGACCAAGGGGCCATGTAGCTGTGACACACCATATACCAATGGGTACACACCATGTGTGAGACACGGTTATCTAAGACGTGTGAAGGGAATACATGACTGGGGGCTACGTGAGGTGAGACCCGTCATGTACTTCCAGTACATTCCATGTATTTCCACATTCCCATCCAAGCCGTGTAGTCAAAGGACATTACTAGGTGTTCAGGTTGGGTCACATTCCATGTAGACCCTTTACATGTCATGTAGTCTCTTCTTGGAGGAGTTTCTAACCAGCATATCTCCTCCTTCGGGGATCATATTTAGGCCTGTGAGTATCCTATCTTGAGCAGTTTTCCACGTGGAGTGTGACAGTGGCCATGGGTTGAGCCTAGAAGATGCGTGGTGAGGTGTTTTTGTGGGTCTCTTAGGTTAGCGATGTTTGGAACAATAATGGTTGAGTGAGATCCCTTAGTCTTTTCCCTATTAGGGTACATGTGGAATTACGTCGTTGATATAGGATTATGATCCCATTGATAGGATGAGATCAGGTAGAGTTCGGGGATCCCTCTAGAGAGGCTGTGGTGGGATCCTCTATTGTGTTTTAGAGTTGTTTCATCCCTCCAGAGAGGCTGGGGAAATATTCTTTATCACCAATTTTCCCTAGATTGGGTTCCTGGTATCGTCATGACCAAAACTATACAGGTGATAATCCCCTATCTAGTAGGATATCCCTATAGGGTTTGTGGTATTTTTGGGAGTATGATTCCCTACGAAGCAGGAAATATCAGTAGGGTTACCAAATCATTGAATATATGATCACTTACTTAGTAGATGGTTTATGTAGGGTTTGTGGTATCATCTGGAGTATGATCCCCTACTTTGTGAGTTATACCAAATGGGGTTTGTGGAATATCTGTGACCAACACTACATAGGAAAAGATCCTCTATCTAAGTGGAATGATATCCAGGATGTCAGATTGGGTTGTGGTGTCTCCCAGTGGATCTTGGGAGTGAACCCCTATCTGAGTGAGATATTTTGTTTACCTGATTGGGTTGTGGTATCCCATAATGGATCCTAGGAGTGATCCCCTATATGATGATTTTCCAGACTGGGTTTGTGGTATCCACCAACAGATCCTAGGATCGATCCCCTTTCTATGGTTTGAGACCTTGTGTAGTTCCAGTAGGGTTTGTAGCATCCCCCATCTGGGATGGGTGAGATCCTCTATCTATGTAGTGTGATCCAATGGGTTCCATATTGACCCTTAATGGAGATATCTGATGATCGTGTTCTATCAGATGCATTCATTTGAGATGTAGGTGTTGTTCCATAAAATTCATTATACCCGATCAAGTTGTATCTCTCAGAGGTACCATCAGGGATGATAGTTCGGTTCTTGAGGGTGTGTATCTATTGGGAGAGTGTCATTTGGGATGACTGATCTCATGGAGAGTGTTCTCCTGGGTGGGTTTTACCTTCGATACTCAAGTAGGAACCTACCATTGGCTTTGAGGTCAGGACCTCATGAGACTTGGAGTCTGGAATGAGTATATCTGGGTTTTCCTTTTAGTGTTTTCAAGACTTTGTTTACACATCATGCAGTATGATATGAATAGTTGTGTGTAGACGAGGATGGTCTCAAGATGGAGTTTCTCTATTTTTAGGTTCCCTCTAGCTGGGTTGAGTAGGCTATTGCCTTTCAGTTACTCCTTTTTTATTTTGGGTATTTGGGGTGCCTACTGAGTATTATTATACTCACCATTGCATGATATTTTCCCACATGTGTTGTGTCTTGTGAAGACCACAGACCTTTTGACATATTCCTAGGAGGACCCATAGTAGGTGGAGCTTAGTGAGAAAGAGTGACTGAGGTATTTGTTGGATCACAGATGAGGAGATTTATGGTGGGTGAAATTGATAGAGATTCCTTCTATATGAGAAGGTTGGACACTTTTATAGTTTTCCTTTGGTCGACCCTATATTTTTCCATTTTTTCTACTATACTATAGTTTGGTATAGATTTATGCATTCATATATTTTTAGTTTATATATCTCTGCACTATTGTATGGAGGTGTATGTGCATGTGTTCATACAAGTATGTTAGGATAAGGCCTACTATGTGTGTGATAGCCTACTCGGTGCTAGATGCTAGCCCCTGGTCTATGGAGGCCGACTTGGGGATTCATGGCTTGAACCCCATTGGGTTGGGTCGTGACTGAGTGGTTTCAGAGGAGGTTCCACTTTGGGACCATAGTATCATGAGTTTGGTTTGGGTTGCATAGAGACAATGTTAGGATGTTTTGAGTTTGGATCTCAGGCCAGAGGTCCCAATGTTGGTGCAACGGTCAACATAACCATTCACTAGGACTCTGATAACCTTTTTTTCCACTCAGATACATTAAGACACTAGTCACTGGGAAATAATGGTACATGAATTATATAGGATTGGGTTTTGGTTTTTCCTTGTCCTTCTTGAGTCATCTACCCATATATACACTTTGAACATGGTGAATCTAGTTTTTATTTCAGGATGCCTCTATAAATACTACCAGATAGGGTTCCATGACCGGATTGTGGTGATGATCTACCCTATGGTGAGGCTTCAGTGCAAGGCACTAGTTCTAAGGTAGTTCCTCTGGGTGATTTTCTTGTGGAGACACCACCCAATAAGAAATTAGTTCTTTTAACAGTTCAGGTCGAGTATGAATGTAGTCTGAGTGTGCTTCATGAGTTATAGAGGTAGTGACCTTTGAGGTAACAGGGTGATCCATACCCCCAAGTAGCTGATGACTATCTCAAGACAGCCACATGCATTTTCCACCTTGCGAGGACACCTCTTGATCAAATATTCATCCTAGTAGTGATCCTTCTACATGTTTCATCTAGGAGATGGTGGATTCTTATGACATAGACCAATGATGAGGAAACACTCTATTAGGAAACGTTTTATAGGATCATTAGGGAGGAGTTATATCCAGCCATGTTGAGGTCAGTGTATATCCATAAGATTATTCATTTTCAGGAGGATAACATGATCTTGGAAGAGTACTTAGTGAGGTTCACAGACCTATCACATTACTCACTGGATATGATTTGGATCCTTTCTTCAGAGAATATACCTTTGAGCAGGGATTTCTTTGGGAGATCGGGGCATTAGTGGTGTTTTTATGCATTCCCACCTATGTTGGAGTGTTAGAGTGGGATTTGGCGGTGGATAGATTTCTATATAAGAACACTCCGACCATTAGTGCTGGGAATGTAGGAGATGAGACCTCTATAGTTGGTTCAACAACTGGTAGCTGATGATAGGATTAGGGATCTGGGCATATGAGGTGATTTAGGAGGCAGTCCCAGGATGGAGGGTATGTGCCTCAGAGCTTCCATGATGGTTTTGGTCAGCCGCAGGAGAGAAAGTGTTATGCTTGTGATGGACAAGGACATCTTGATAGAGATTTTATGACCTGTAGTTCTTCTAAGAGGGATCCAGTTGATGGACTAACTTGGTAGAGGTAGAGTTTTGATCACTAAGGTCTGTAGGGAGGAAGATGTGGTAGAACGAGTGAAGCATCGGGAGGTGGAAGATGGTATGAGTTTCCACCACCACCCCCAAGTGGCCCACTCTAGGCTCAGGGAGCTAGAAGATTCAAGAGAGGATAGATGTAGGACAAATAGGCCTTTGAACCAACATCTATGTGTATGAATAGAGGTATTCTATCTGTACTTTCTACTTTATGTAGTAGTATTGATAGACACTATTTCAAGGTACTCTTTTTTTACTACTTCTTTCTTGAGGTTTGTTTAGGGTGACATAAAGAATTGGTAAGAACCTATGTCAGTGTTATTTAGTGTAGATTAAAATTAACGAGGAAGAGGGATCCTTCCCCCACCATGACATGTTTTTGTGACGTGATTAAAACTATGAGGGAGAGTTAGTGCTGACCAAAGTTGATAGTTTTGAGGTGTGGTTGATGAGTCCCTCTGACTTATGTGTTTAGGGAAGGGTTGTATGTTGGAGGTTGGTGCAGAGGGAATGGTAAGACCTAGAGTGTGCTTTGGAAGCCCTGTTTTTTCATTGGTTCCCTTATATGTTTGGCATCAGCTTGTATGAAAGATGCTCGAGGAGGGCATGGCACGATTCATTATAGATTCAGAATAATAGGAATTAAGGATTCTTTCCCCACTAAGACATTTTCCTATGATGTAACAAAAAACCATACGTATGAGTCAATGCCACCCAAAGAGGATAATATCAAGGTATGTTGGATGAGTTCCTTTGACTTGTGAGTTTGAATTAGGGTTTTTTGATATCTATATCAGGTTATCATGGGGGAGTACCGCTATAACCTATGACTGTGGATGGACCAGGTGTTTGGAACTTTTCACACTTATCGTAGCTTAGGAGACATGTGATCAGTTTGTTGTATGATTTCAACCTAGTTGAGATGGAATTGGGTGTGGTTGTGCCTTGAGATTCTCTTGAGCGCGTGCTTGTAATCAGCACAAGAACTCTTGGTGGCCTTTGTAGTGGTCTTGGTGAGCTCCCTGGCATGTGAGTCCGAGTTGAGAGCTCATTTTCTTTCCTCTATCCCTAGTCTATCGCTTTTTGGGGATGAAAAGTCTTATGGTGGGGAGGATTTAGTGACATGAGTTTTGACTTATAAGACTTTAGAATATTTCCAACAATATTTCCGAAGCCAGGCACTGAGTCAGCGTGATATTCTAAGGTCTGAAGATCCTTAGCGCGGTGATATTAAATAAATACTAAATATATTTTATAAAAAACACAAAGTTTATTTGGAAACATGGATTAACTTCCGAGTGGAGTCTCATATCAGATTTATGAGACCATATTTGATTTCATAACATCATTCTTACCCTAGGCGTGACATAAATTTTTTTGGCATCGGGTTTCCAGTCGGAGGCAAGTGGGTGACAGGGAGTTGAGAGAAGGTTATTTTTTTAATAAAAAATAAAATAATACCCCTCTCCCCAACCCCTTTGGCGTGAATTCAGGAGGTCATGAATCCCACATCCCCTCTTGATTGACAGATGAACCGAGGAGATAATCAAGGAATTGAGGCACTACTGATCTTTGATCTTGACAACAACCACTCCCATATCATGCAGTAGCTTTTAAGTGCTGATTAGACCTCGAAGCTTCAATGTTTTTCCATAAGGTAGGAGATTTGATTTTTAAGTCCAAATTCCCTTGTTTATGCATCATTTTAAGGTTTTAGATCCCTTAGAAACTTTTTAGGGATTTCTTGAGGGTCTATCTACGTGTTTTATGGTGAACGAGGGTGTTCCGGGATGCTCAAAGGTAAAATATCAATGGATTAACCATCTTCACGACATGTAGACTAGAGGAACACGCTTTGTTCTCTTTCCAATTAGGGAACAAAAGTTTTTGGGACTACACACCGTTTACCAGAGTTACACGCCATGTAGTAACCCCGTGTCATGTGGCATGGGGGCATGGACCAGGAAGCTGTGTGGACGTACATGGCCATGTAAAAGTACACGACCAGAGTTCATGAGCACAGGGTACCAGACACGAACTCATTTAAGAGAAATGACCAAGGGGACGTGTAGCTGGGACACACCATATACCAAGGGGTACAAACCATGTGTGATACACATATGGCTAGGTTGTGTGAAGGGAAGACCCGATTGGGGTCCGGGTGAGGTGATACATGCTGTGTGTTGCCGATATATACCATGTAGTTCCACATGCCTAGCCAAAAAGTTTGGTCAGAGGACACGACCAGGTGTTCAGGAGGTGTCATATGCCATGTAGAACTGCTTACATGCCATGCAGTCTCCTCTTAGAGGAGTTTCCTCCCAATGTATCTCTTCCTTCATGGCTCAGATTCAGGCCCGTGAGTAGCATATCCTATGCAGTTTTCTGCATGGAGCACGATGGTGGCCATGGTTTAGGACTAAGAGTTGCATGGTGAGGCAATGTTGTGGGATGATTGGGTTAGCGATGTTCGGACCAGTAGTGGTGGAGTGAGATCCCATGTCCTTTTCACTATGAGGGTACATGTGGAATTACGTCCTCGAAAAAGTATTGTGATCCCATCAATAGGATGAGCTCAAGTAGAGTTGTGGAATCCCTCTTGATAAGCTGATGTGGGATCCTCTATCGCGTTTTTAGAGTTTTTTCATCCCTCCACTACTAGAAATAGGACCTATACCAACATACCTATACCAATGGTTTATAAAAAACTATTGGAATAGGTAACTTAGAGATACCTATACCAATGATTTTGAAGAAAACATTGGTATAAGTCCATATAAGTGACATAAACCAAAGGTTTTGGAGAAACCATTGGTATAGGTCCACCATATGCCAACAGTTTCATCAAATCCATTAGTATAGTTCAAAATATCAATGAAACTATATGAACGATTCTTAAAACCGTTAGTATAGGTATATACCGATGGTTTTGAGAACCGTTGGTATAGATACCCATATTTTTTATGGAATCTTTTTTCAAATAACATTAAATAAATCAAAATTTAGAGTAATTATGAATATAAAAATATATATATTTATGTAATTATGTTCACAAAAGTCATGTTAGGTTAGTAGTTAGGCCGTTGGATTATAAACAGGAGGGGAATGGATCAAAACCAAGTAGGGTTTTATTTTTTTATTTACCTATACCAACGCCAAACTAGCCAACGGTCCTCCAAACCATTGGTATAGGCTATACCAACAATTTTGAGACCTATACCAATGGTTGTAAACCACTAGTATATGGTATTTTTCTATTAGTTCTCTAGAGAGGTTGGGGAGGGATATTCTAGAACAATGTTTCCATAGATAGGGTTCTTGGTATCGTTGTGACCAACAATACATGGACAAAAATCCCTTATCTAGTAGGATAGCCATATTGGGTTTGTGGTATCTTTGTGAGTATGATCCTCTATACAGTGGTCAGTATCAGTAGGGTTGCAACATTATTGGACTTACGATCCCCTACGTAGAAGATGATTTATGTAGGGTTTTTGGTATCATTGAGAGTATGATCCCCTAATTCGCAAGTTATACCATATGAGATTTTGGAATTATTGTGACCAACACTACACAGGAGGCAATCCTCTATCAGTGTGGAATGATCTATAGGATGTTAGTTTGGTTTGTGGTGTCCCCCAACAGATCTTGGGAGTGATCCCCAATCCGAGTGAGATCTTTGGTTTACCTAATTTGGTGGTGGTATCCCCTAGAAGATCCTAGTAGTGATACCCTATATGAGGAGTTTTGGTTTACAATTTTCAAGACTCAGTTTCTAATATCCCCTAAGGATCTTGGGATAGATCCCCTTTATGAGGTTTGAGACCTTGCATGGTTCCAGTAGGGTTTTTAACATCCTCTAACTTGGATAGTTGAGATCCCCTATCTATGTAGTGTGATCTATTGGGTTTCAGCATGAATCTTAGTGAAAATATCCTAAAAGTGTGTTCTCTCAGATGTGTTCCTTTAGGATGGTGATTCCCAATGGAGCGTATCTCTCAGATGAGTGTCATGAGGGATATTTGAGCTCGTGGAGTGTGTGCTCTTAGGTGGGTGTTATATTCAATCCTCGAGTAGGAACCTTTCACTGGATTTGAGGTTAGGACCTCACGAGACTTGGAGTTTGGAATGAGTATATCTGGGTGATTTCTGAGTTTTCCTTGCAGTGTTGTCACATCTTTCTTGACACATCATGTGGTATGATCTGAATAGTTGTGTGTAGCTAAGGATGGTCTCAAGATGGAGTTCCTCTCTCATTTGGGTTCCCTGTGGGTTGGTCAAGTGGAATGTTGCCTTTCATTTTCTCCATTTTCTTTTCTATATTTGGGGAGCCTACTAAGTATTGTTGTACTCACCCCTTCATGAGATTTTCCCACACGTGTTGTGTCTTTTGAGACCATAAACCTTTTTATGGTGTCCCAGGAGGACCCAGAGCAGGCATAGCTTAGTGAGATAAACCATATGGGGTGTTTACCGAAGCTTTCCTGAGGTGCTTTATGGTAGGTAAATTTGAAAACGATCCCCTCCATATAAGTAGGTTGGATGCTTTTACTATTTTCCTTTGGCAGCCCCTGTATTTTCCCTTTTTGTTTTCTTAATGTACTCTGATTTGGGATAAATGTACACATGCATTTATTTTTAGTTTATATATCTCTGCAATGTTTCATGGAGGTGTATGTGGGTGATTGAGTACAAGTACATTAGGATAAGGCCTCCCATGTGTGTGATATCCTAATCGGTTCTAGACACCAACCCCTGGCCCATGGAGGTAGGATCAGGGAGTCACATATTGATCCCCACTGGGTCGGGTCATGACAATGTAAATATCATTGTTTTTGATTTACTTAAAAGAATTAAAAAATAAAACAAATAAGAAAACAAAACAAAATATCAATCTGTTTTAGGAGTTTTTAAATAGTTTCTATAGGTTTTTTTAGATTATAAATAAATAAATAAATAAAGAAAAATAAATGAAATAAAAAATGATCTCTAATGTGTTATGTCTAATGAAAATATCATGCATGTTTTTGGGGATTCTAATGATGAAATCACTAAATGAGAATGATTGTTGAGTGATAAAAACCTCTTTTAGATGGAAATTATATTTGAGGACTAGAAAAATAGAGTGAAAACTGAAAAGATTATTGTGGAATAAGAATTATAACATGTGGTCTTTGGAATTTTGAACTCAGTCTCAACTGACTTAGACTTAATAATTAACTAACACCTTAGTGGTCCTCCTTAAAATAAATTCAAATAATTACTTTGAACCTATAATAAAAATGGGAAATTGGGATCCAAAAATGAATATTTGAGTAAATGAAATTGTGTGTGTGAGTATCCCTCTATATAAACTCAAATAATTTCTTTTTTATAGTGATATACATAAACATGGCTGGAAAAACTAAAAAATTAAAAAAAGAATAAAAAAATAAAGTTCCTATTTGTCAAAAAATTGATTTGATTTAGGTGAGGTGAATATGGATCCCATAATGGGGGTGATTGTATTATAAAATATAATATAGGGAGTATCAATGAAGTGTGAAAATGATCTTTGGTCAAGGAATCTTAGATATGAGGGAAAATGGAAGTTCTACTTGTTAAAATTTTAACTCCACTTAAATATATCACATTCACTCATTGAACTAGAATTTGAATCTGAAATGAAGTAGAACAGTGTGTGGAAGTCACATAGGATGCATGAAAATTAGTGGAAGAATTATTTGATTTCATTTAATTATTTCTTGTGTAATTGAGTTAGTAAGGTCAATCATTTTTTTTTTGTTTTTGAAATTCAATGATAATATTTCCTGGGAGTGAAATAGTTCTAGTATGGGGGAGTGATGTAAGTAGAAATTTTCAACATTTTTGTCGGTTATTATTTGAAAATACCACTAATTTAATCCAATTTCTGGAAAAAATAAAGATTTTTTTGACAATATAAAATATGGAAATAATTGTTAACATGGATTAAATATTAGTTTTTAATGATTTATCCTTTTTTTATTTAAATAGTGAATCCATATATAAAATTCAAAATTACAATTGTATGAATATGGATTCAATTTTTTAATAGATTTATATTTTGAGTTCTAATTCTTATAATAATTTTGTTTGAATTTAATGAAACTATAAAAAATGATTTTTTTAAAAGAACTATTATTTTTAAGGTTGAAATTTAAATTTACAAATTATTTTGAATTTAAATGAAAAATTAGAATTGATTGATGTTTTTTGAAAATTACTTTTTAAATTGGATGATTTAAATGAGAATGAAATGAATTGAAATTAATTATTTGGATGGTAAAATTTTGATTTTAATTTTTTTATAATTATTGAAATTTTATTTTATCATGCACTTAAAATAAATATTTTTTTGAATCTTGTAGCTATGATTTTGTCCTACTGTGCTACCAATCCATGATAGCACACTGCTGTCTCCACCCAACACTAGCACGATAACACCCCCACCACCAAAAGTTTCATAGAAATGCTTCTATTAGAAGGAAAATTAATGATGGTAGCACACTGATACCAGTCCCTAATTCTGCCAGCTCATCACCATCCTTGATACAGTTGAAAAAATACCCTGCTATAGCCAGATGAGCTACTACCAACCCTGATTAACATCATCTTAGGTTCAGAACCTGAACCTGACCATTATGTTGGCCATTGGATTCCTGCCACATCATGTATTTTTATTTGGATCATTAAAACACTAAAAAAAGTAAATATCCTCATCAAAAATAAAATAAGGGGGGAACATTTATTTCCCACTAAAATAACCATGATGGAAATATTTCTATGTCGGGGGTGGCTATACTGGTGTGGTGAAGTTTTCGATTTCAGGGGGTGTTTTCCAGAGAATCTATGTTTGTAGGAGGAATTTGCAGCATGTGTTTATAGGCGGTGTCTACAGGGTCTTTTTCCAGGTGAATTTACAAGAGGAGTTTTGAGGGAGAATTTAGTGGAGGCATTTTTAGGAATCATTTCGAAGAGCATATCTGTTTGCATGGGAATTCACATCAGGGTTCATGATTCTAGAAGTCCCTTTCTCTATTAGAAACAACATCATGAAATCATAGTTGAAATTATGCATTAAAGATTTCAATTATTTCAAAATAAGTGGTTTTAAATTTGAAAATTATTCAAAGTGGAAATATCTTATTCTATATGGATATTAAAATCTAAAATATAAAGAAAATAAAAATTTGTAGTTGGAATTTCCTTTGGAAATTTCTACTGAAAGTTCCCAATGTCAATTCCAAATGTGATTTCCCTTGTAGTGGACATTTCAAATTGATTTCAAGAACAACCTATAGAAAATTTCACTAAAAATTCCACTGAAGAATTATCCAATTAAATCCCATTAGAAATATCTATTGCAAATTTTCACTATGAATTCAAAATTAAAATTCTATGTTCGAATTTTCAAAAGATTCAGAAGAAGAGAAATGTGATTTTTAATTGTTTTAAACAACAAATATCATATTATTTTTTGATAATGGAAATTAAAATTCAAAGTAAGTGTAACCTTCCACTTGGAATTTCCATTCCAATAAATTAGTGGAAATTTCAAATGGGAATATCCAATGGGAATTTCAATTGATAATTTCCAATGGGAATTTCCAATTGATTCAAAAGAAAGAACCCTATAAAAAAATAAATGTGATCTGACACTTTGTGAACATAAATTGTACAAATCATAATGACAATAAGCGACCTGAATCTGGATTCTTTACATGATGAAGAAGCCATAAATTCATTTGATTTAAATATAGTGTAGAATTCATTTGACTGTTACATGAGGGATAATAACAGTGATGAAATTAAAAACTCAAAGTGTAGAAAAGAAATTTTCATAGATAAAGATAAAGTCCCAAATTCAGAAGAAAGAACCCCATGTAAAGGCATTTCTAAATGAAGTAGTACATCAAGACCAAGCATTGGGATGGTTTTTAAATAAGATTCTGAAGCTAATTCATTTTGTGTTTCTTAAATTGGGATTGCTTGTTTCAGTGTATATAAGAAGTATGTTAACAAAAATAAAAAGGATAAAATCTTAGTAACATCAACATTGTCTACATGTAGTAAATAAGGATGATGAATATTAGAAAAATGTAATTTCAATGTAAAAAATCCATGTGTAGAAACAATGACTAATTGTTTAGTGTGAATGGGATTCATCTACATGTCCAATAACCAGTATGAGTGAACACAATTTATTGAGGAGCATAACCATGATTTATATTATTTTGAGACCGTGAATTTAAAGAGGTCAAAAAGATGAACCAATGATGCATACGATGCCAATTAGGATGTTAATGATAAATCTGGTCTGAAGCCCGGTAATTCATTTTCACTTATAATAGTTATAAAAGGTGGCCCTGCGAGTCTTTGAAATACATGAGTGGACCAACTGAATTATCTATGGTCCAAAAGACAAAGGGACTTGAATCTATGTGATGATGATGGTATGTTAAAACAACTAGAGAATCAATCATGGGACAACACATCATTCTTATACTCAGTATAACTTTACATGTGCGGTCAAATTAGCAATTTTTTTTGGGTTGATCCAAAAATGAAGGTGGATTTTGAGAATTTTGGAGATGTCATCATGTTTGACACTAACTTCAATACAAACAAGGAGTCTAGGCATTTTGGAGTGTTTTTAGGTGTAAAAAAATCATAAGGAGATTTTAATTTTTGGTGTATCATTGTTATATGATGAGACTACAGACTCAATTACTTGGTTGTTTAGTAGATTTATTCATTTCCATGGGGGAAAAAATCCTAAGACAATTTTCACAGATCGATATGCAACTATGTCTATAGAAATTGGTTTAACACTGCCTAAAACTACATATGGACTATGCACTTAGAACTTAATGAAAAATGGCATGAAACACTTGAGACATGTAATGAAATATGACTCGATAAAGTTGGAACAATTAAAAAAAATGCATGTATGGGGTTGTAGATATTTAAAAATTTGAAGCAATATAGAAACAAATCTGACTAGATTACTGTGATACAAATTATACATGGATATAATATATGTAAAAAGCCAAAGAAAATGGGATCATTATTTTATGAATACTTCATTGACATTAGGAATTAAAATAATAGATTTAAGTGAGTGTTTCAATGGTGTATTAAAGTATTACTTGAATTGTAAACTCAATGTCTTGGAATTCTTCCAACAATATGAGTGCGTGTTGGAGAAGAATCGATATTAAGAAATGAAGGATTATTTTTATTGAAGGGAAAATATACCACATAATCATTTTCTATATCATCTGATCACATTTCAAGTAAGTCATCTATACACTCAAAAAATATTTGATCTTTTCAGCATGAACACCAACTACGTGCTACTTGTTTCATTAAGTCTTATAATGAAATAGTTTCCCCAAAAAGGTATGTTATCATAATGAAAGGTTCCTCAAATGAGTTTACAGTTGAAGTGTACAAATATTCAACTGTGATAATAGGTTTTACTTGTATGAAATTTGAGAGTTATGGATATTTGTGTTTTCATGCACCCAAAATATTGGAATGGTTGTATGTGTAGTGATTTTTAGAGTTGTATATACATAAGAGATGGACAAGACATGCCTGTGACATACACTTGGTAGACATCACATTTAATCATGTAGAAGAAGATTTGGTAGCATGAAAATCTAAATGTTACCAATAGTTGGAACAAATGAAAATAAATATTGTAACTGGATCCTATGAGTTTGAACAAGGATATAGAATTGGAATGTCAAATCTGAACAATTATGCCAGGGAATTGTAGGAAGCTAAAAATATTGTACACTCAAAATGAATTAAATAAGAATGTAACATGAAATGTCAAAAATAGTCTAAAACATCATTCAAGAAGAAAGATACAAGGAAAGGAGGTAACAAGATCAAAATTTTTATAAAGCAAGAAATAAAAAACATGAATAAAATGTGCAATATCATAAATCCAGAGACCAAAAAACTTATATGGGATTTTTATTATTTTCTTATATTATTAAACTCATACATTTTTTTCTTTCATGAATAAATAATGTTATAATGTTATTGTAGTTAAGAGATAAAGAAATGTCAAATAGTCTCTACAACGGTGATCCTATCACATATCTCAATGTATGTAGATGTGGTACAGTAGGTTGAAAACCATTATATTGAAACTCACTTCATAACACATCATATATTGTGATATTTAAAATATTATGAAATAATTCTATTATTATTTGATTATGTTATTGAACTATTGAATTCAATGAAATCATTCATAAATAATTTTATAATATTTTTGTAGGGAAATGATACAGAACCGTAAAATGCTGAATACCATGGTGATCCTATCATAGATCTTAATGTATGTACATATTGTACCACATGTTGAAAAAATAAAAATTTAAGGGCACTTTATAATGGTTGATATATTTTCATATTTTAAATCTTATGGAACACTTCTGTTATTTCTCTTTTTAATTATTAATATATAATTATAGATGCTATTAGGATGCACCAAAGAGAAATTTTCCTCCATTCAGGCTGCAAAAATCAGAAACCGCTACAAATGTAAATGAAAATATAAATTTGAGGATTAATAACTCATTGGAAGAATTATAGAATTTAGTTGATACACATATTCAACTGCAAATGTCATCACAATATGCAATTTATTTTGTAAATGAGTTTTTATAAATAAAGTTGCCATTGAATATATTGAAATTTCAATTGGAAATTTTTACAGAATTGAAGTGGGAATTTCCCCTCCTAGTTTAAAGTGGAAATGTCAAATAGAAATTTCTAATGTGAATTCCCAGTTGTAATTTCTATGCATAGTAAGTTAACATCCAAAGAACTGATAGTATATACTACAAGGAGAAATTATAGTGTTATACTTATCATTATATCACATATTAAATGAATATCATCTTTATAAAAATGTTCATCCACATTGTAAAATAATCTTTTCCACCCACTACACCCTAACTAGCCAACAGATGTGAACAAAAATGGACATTTCCACTGAGTTTACCTTGGGGGTTTCCACTATAAATTTCAAATAGGAATTTAGAGTTGGAATTTATATACACAATAGGCTTCTATTCAAATAAGTGACAATAAAGAGTATAAAGATAAATTATAGCGTGACACCTATCATAATATGAAAAAATATAAAAATATCATCTTTATAAAAATTTCCATCTAGATCAGCAAATAAATATTTCCACCCCCTATGTACGACCCACTCAATTCATGTAAAACAATGGGGAAACTTCCACTAAGAGTTTATAGTGGAAAATTTCAAAGCGAATTCCCAGTTGGAATTTCCATGCACAACAGGTTTCCAAATGATTGAAAGAAAAGACAGTGCAAACTACAAAGAAAATGTATAGTGTAACAACAACATAAAATCTAAGAATACAACTATATTTTCATCTACATCATAAAATAACCACACCCAATGAAACCATTACAATAAATAATAGTACTTAAGTTTGTAAAACAACCAAATATTTGTTTCAATTAATAAATGACCCCCAAATCCCATGCCTATCTAAACCATGATAATAAATGAGAGTAGTTATGTTTTTTAAACAATAACCAAATTTCCGTTTCATTGAATAATTCATTTAACTTACTTAAATTTCTCTGGAAGAAACCAAATAATTCTTAATCTTAGCATCTACCTCTATCGTTGTCCTTCTAGGAACATTTAGGAAATAATGATCCATAAACCACCACCGGTCAACAACTTCCTTTTCTGTCAAATGCTTAGGCACTGAAACTCCTGTTTCCAAACATTACATGACATAAAAAATTATTAAAACACAATCTAAACTAGTGTCTACCTATTGAGACATCTTCTAAGTTGTTATATCCCATTTAATTTACGTTGCTTTTTCAGAATGAACTCAGAAAAACACTTCTTTCAAAAATGATTTCTACAAAAAATATCAACGAGAACACTATATTTTAATGTATTCCAAATTTTCATGGAAATTGTATAGCTTTTTACCAAACTGACTACATATTTAATAAACAGATTTCTTACTCTTGTTCCTATAATAGGTTGCATGGAGTTATAATATATAAACACCTAATTTTTAAAATCCATGACTAACAAAGTCCAATGAATATTATCTGAGTTTACTGGATATAATACAAACATGAAGTTCTTTATATTGGTAATTTCTACCCTATTCAAAAATATTTCCTTTAAGCTCTAATTTGATGAATAAATAATTACCTAGAAGCCAATAACAAAATAAAATATAATAATGTACTCATCGTTCACTTGAAACATGAAATGAATAAAAATAAAAGGTATAAAAATACAAGCAAAAATTTGTCAAAAAACAAACAATAATCTTATAGTAAAGGTGCTTGACATAAAAAAAAACTTTCCAATTTTGCAATACCAGCAGTAATGTGAAGCCAACATTTTTCTTGAATAATCACCATATATACATAAAGGACCTATTTACAAAAAAAGAACTCAATAAAAGATAAAACAACAAAGGTGATTAAAAAAATTGATATAACACATACCATACTGAAAGTGCACCTCTTGATTAACAAATCAATAATGTTTTTCATATTGATATGATATGATTTTTCAATAGATTCCCAGACTACTCTAATATTTTCATTGAATTCTATTTCTATTTTTAGTAAATAGTCAAATATAATACAATATATTATAAATATAGTAATTCAATAATAGTACCTCTCCCCATCAACATCAAGCATCATTTTCATGAGCCTTGTATGATGTGGTGTCACTATATTATGCTACTTCACCCACCTAGGAATTACCTATGATAGCTTTGGGGTCATTGGAAGCCTCTTCTTCATAGTACCCTATGGATATATATAAGGATAATGAGACTTTTATTTCCTTTCCCAACTCTTCAAATGTCTAATCAATGCGATATGTATCTATAAGGAAGAAAATGTTTCACTGAATTTCACAACAAGTTTTGGTTCATTCATACGCAATTCTTCATTCACATCTTCCTACTCACTTATATCTACATTACTTGATTCCTTCATCTCATCTATATGAATTTTCTCTATGATACCCTCAATAGCATCCACTGAATTTGTATTTTTTTTAATTTCAATTTCTTGAATCTGAACATACTCTAAAATAGTTTCTTTCTCCTCACTAATAACTGATTTCATCTCCTCATATCCTTCGTCTTTATCCTTTCTCTCAAAAAATAATATGTCTAATATTCATTTTTAATTGGGCCTAAAGGTTTTTAACCTTATTGTTAAGTTTTAAATTATCCATGTACAAGCCCAGACTCTCCTCATTTTAAACATTTGGTACTTCTACTTTCATACTTAAATGAAGTTTTTTTTCTTCAACAACCCACTGAACAGGTTGCGTAGCCACACATGGGCTTGAATATAGCATGCAGCTCTCTCTTGGGGTGGTTAGAGTCTACAATGGATATTGAAAACATAAATGAAGATTTTATAAATTAATATGAAAATAAATGACTATTCTGAAATATAGTATACTAATAGTACCTTTGTACTTTCTTGTAGAGCAGAAAAAACATCTTAAAAACTCCACCATACAAATAAGGGTGCAGCCTCTCTTTTAGGAACAACATTCCCATACTTGTTAGAATTCCAATAATGTAACATGTAATACTATTTGTAATTTCTCAACCAACGGGAAAAAATAATTTGTTAAATAAAGTTGAATACCTTACCAATAATCTAATAACATGACCAAAAAAATTTAAAGGAGTTGTGTAATTTTTTTAACTGATGTAAAAATATTCTCATGAATACCAGTAGCCCAAGAATAACTATTAACTTTTGATAAATCTTAAAAGTATGTCACAAAAACCCAATTGACATAAGAACTGGATGTAGGGAAAAATAATGTCGTGCATGCAAAAAGAAAAAAGAAAACATGCCACATTAGAGAAGTCTGACTTCTCACTAGATTTAACAGTATCAAGAATGGATCTCTATAATAGACCCCGGGACAATAGCCGTCCAGTATTAGAAAACCTCCTCCTAAAAAGTTCTGAACTATTTGGACATAATATATAGGAAAATTAAAAAGGTAAGTCAACATCCTCAATTCCAAATATATGGTAATGTTATCAACTCTTAACTCCATCATTCTACCAACTATGTACAACATTCTTAAATCAACATTGTACCTCTGTAGTAAAAATAAAATGAAACCATAGGTTTTTTTACAATCATAGAATGACACTATATTATTAATAAATGATTTAAACAACTTCCAAAACGACATCCTTTGAAGATATTTCATGTGATTTTCAAAAATATCAGGCTTAATCTCATTAATTTTTTTTCCATAACCTAGTCATCGAAGACTTGGAGTGGCTGATAGCTGATATAGATACCCCTCCCTCCATAAAAAACAATATCCCTAATAAATTATAACTAAGTATATTTGAATGTTAATATAAGGGAAAAAAGTGAAAAAATAAAACTACCACTGAAAATTCTAACAACAAAAATTCTACATGGCTTTGAATCAGTACGTTCAAATCAATAGACCAATCAAAATTCACTCTGGACATCCCACTAGAAATTGATAGGGAAAAATTCCACTAGAAATCATTCTGCAAATTCCCACTGGAAATATTCAATTGGTTCAAAAAATAAGTTATGTTATTTGAAAATATAGTTCAGTTTCAATATTACAGCAACAACACCCAGTGAAAATCCCATTGGAAATTCTAACTAAAAAAATCCCACCTTAAATTTGAAATTGGTTTTAAAAAATTGTTATGTAGGAGTAAATTTACATTGAGAATGACTAGTGGAAATTCCCAGTGAAAATACCACTAGTAATTCCCAATGTAAATCCCCTAGAAATATTTAGTAAAATTCCTTATGGGAACACTGGGAAATCTTGGTGTACAATTTCTACTCATTCATTCTATAGTTGGAAATTATAATTGAATAATATAGGGAATTTACACTATTATTTGAAATTTCAAGTGGAAAGTTATACTAGGAATTTCTAGTTGTAATTTCCAGTGGAAAGTTACACTAGGAATTTCTAGTTGGAATTTATAATGGAATTTATAGTGGAACAATTTCTAGTGGGAATTTCCAGTGGCTATTTCCAATGGTAGTTTCAACTGGGGGTTCAAAGACAAAATTTCAGTCAATAGAAAATTATAACAGATTCAATTATAAATTGTTTAGTAATTATTAAATTTAAATAGATTTCACAATAAATTTCGAGTGGGAATTTCAAGTAGGAATTTCTAATGGGAATTGAAAGTGGGAATTTCTAGTGGGAATTTCCACTAGAAGTTGTAAGTGGGAATTCCTAGTGGGAATTTCAAGTGGGAATTCATAGTGTGAATTTTTAGTTGGAATATAACATGGGAATTATAAGTTGGAATTACCAATTGTAATTTCCATTGGAAGTTGCAAGTGGGAATTCCTAGTTGGAATTTCATGTGGGAATTCTTAGTGTGAACTTTCAGTTGGAATATCTAGTGGGAATTTCCATGGAAAAAGTAATAATTATAGTTTTATAATTTCAACACATTCTATAATTTTTTATAGCTCCAAATTATAATTTCATAGGAATATGAATTTCCAATGGGAAATTATAGTGGGAATTACTAGTTGGAATTACCACTAGGAATTGTCAATGAAAATTTCTTATTAGAATTTACACTGGGAAATTCAACTAAGAATTCAATACCAAATAACTGGGAATTTTGGCTTGAATATTACAAGAAACAAAATTATAAATTGTTTAGTAGTAAAAAAATATAATTGATTTGCACTGTGAATTTCCAGTGAGAATTTCCTATTGGAATTGGTAGTGGGAATTGCCAGTGAGAATTTCCAGTTAGAATTTCCATTGAGAAATTCAACCAGGAATTCAACACCAAATCACTAATAATTTTTTCTTAAAAATCACAAGTGATTAAATTATAAGTTGTTCAGTAGTTAAAAAAGGTAATTGATTTTCACTATGAATTTCCAATGGAGACTCAAACTTTACACTCAGAATTTCCACTAGAATTTTCTACTGGGAAATGCTATTGAAAATTACTACTGGGAAATTAAAATGGGCTTTATCAAAGGAAACATTCAATTTATTGGATATAAATGATTAGTAGTTGGAATTTATAAATGAATTTTACTAGAAAATTTGACTGAAAATTTCCATGGAGACTCTCCATTCAAATTTACACTACGAATAGACACTAGAATTTTTAGTGGGAATATGAGATTTGATATTAGGAAATCACACTACAAAATGAAAATGATATTGAAGAATACAAATCAATTAAATTACAGTGAAAATTCCCACTGCCAATTCCCAACACAAATCAATTGTAAATTCCACTAAAATTTCCCATTATTTACTGGAAAACAAAGTAAGCTTCAAATGAAATATTGGAACTTGAACATCACATAATAAAGAAACCAAAACATCACATTTAGACTATTCCAATAAATTACAAAAATAAAGACAAACTGACACAATATTAATATATCCTTCTCTATATCTGTAGAATATTTAAAAACAAATACCACTAAATCACATTAGTTGTGATAAATAAAAAGGAATCCAAAAAATAGAAATCACATAAACCACTTACCATCTTCTATCATTGTTGGTAGAAAACTAATGTTGGTTGATATATTCACCGATGGGTTCACCAAAAGGTTTTCTGATGGATTAGATGGGGGATGCACATAGTGTTTTGTTGAGGGGTTCACCAATACGTTGATTGAGGGGTTCACCGATCCTTAAATGATGGATATGCCAATGCGTTTGACGATGGTTTCAATCGATCACCTCACTAAGGATTTCCTTTAGGTTTTGCTGATAGTTTTGCTAAGGGATACAACCGAGAGGTTTACCGAGGGTTTCAATAGAGAGGTTCACTGAAGATTTTGACCGACAAGTTTTTTCAAATCTCTACCAAATGGCCCTTGAGGTTTTTAAACCCCATTTATAATTGAAGGACCTGAGAAATTTATAGATACACGGAAGACATCCAATGGTCAACTTGAGAGTTAAGTTGAAGGCCAAACCTAAGATGATAATTTTTGCTGCCAACCCATCCCCAACTCTTTATATCCCTAGAATAGTACTGTGCTATTTCTCCCACTATCCTACTACCACCAGTATATACCACCCATGGTATCACACCCATCTCCTAACATCACTATTTTTTCTACCCCAACCTTCTAACATGCTACTACTCCTCTGCCCCTCTACCACCACTATTACTCCATGGTAGAAATTATCTATGGATCCATCACCACACGCACACTCTATTATCACTCCTCCCCTACCTCCATGAAGTAGATCCTTAGATAGTGTGAATCCAAAATATCACATAGTCTCATAATGAAGATGAACAGAACTCCCAAAAGGATGAAATTAGAATCAAAACCCCACTGAATCCAAGAACTACCGAGAAGATAGATCTCGCTACCCTGAACAAACCACTAGTGCCATGTGAGTAGAAATTCTGATTCCCTATCCACCATTAGAGTTCCTCATCCATGCCTGCCACTATGCACCATCGAGGATAAAGCCGACATGCCAGACATTCCATATCCGAGGAAAGGAAGAGCTGACGGTCTGACTGAGCTTCACCACTAAGATGACTTGAGCCATTCCAACACCATTGCTGCCAGTGATACCTCGAACCATTTATGTGAGCAAGAAGAAATCTAGTTAGTGAGAACCACAGATGAAGAAGCCTCCAACAGGGAAGTCGACCAAAGATGAACTGAGATCCACCTCTGTTGAACCTCCACAACCATTTAGAATTAAAGAATAAACCCCTCATAGAAGATGACCACCACATAAAAATGGAGCATTAAAGCCAGAATAAATATAATAAAAAGAAAAAAGAAATAAAATAATAATAATATTTGAGAAAATAAATTTGAAATGAAGAAAAACTATAATAATAGATAGAGATTAATAGAAAAGGAATAATTTTTTTTACTGGTGATCACACTTATTCCGCTCTATCAGTGAATTTCCTTCCTCAATTCTACCACCATTAGAAGGGGTTTCACTTAATTTTATAGGTAGTGCAGAAAGAGTTTGGTGGGGGTGGGCAGCCCACCCCCATTAAAATGTTATACAACCACCGGATTCCTAACACCCCCATTAGGATGAACATCCCTACTAATGTCATATGTGTTTTGTTACTACCTCATTAAAACCATTTTCAGAAAAACCTAGTGGGATAAAAACCGGAATAAGGAAAAGAGTACAACCATGTAGACTCCAACTGAAAGTTAAATTATATTACAAATTTTGTAATCTATGCATCCCTATATTATGTACAAACTTTCTAAAGATGAAAATTGGAAGTGACTCTATAAATATATCTTCAACGTTATCATTGGATCGAACATATTTCATGTTGATATATATGTTATTCATTAACTCTTGTGTGAAAGAGAAATTTTTTTATTCTATGTGTTTTGTTTGATCATTCTTGATGAAGCCTTACTTCAATTGTTTAATGCATGCAACATTATCTTCAATTGGCCTAATATCCATAGTCAATCTACTTTATGCTCAAATGTGTTGAGTCATAGACTGTAACCAAACAAATTCTTGACATGATTCATGTATTGATATCACTTATTCAATATTTGAAGACGTTGCGATGAGTGTCTTCTGTTGTGATCTCCAATATATGGATGTACCTACTTCTATGAACACATAACCAATTTTTGATCATGCATCATGTGGATCAGATAAATAACATGCATCTGCAAAACTGTTCATATTCCTTTTTGATTTGTTAGAATAGAATAAAACAAAATCAATAGTTCCACAAAGATAATGAAAAATATGTTTAATACCATTCCAGTGTCTTCGTGTTGGGGATGAACTAAATATTTCCAATAAATTTGTATAAAAAGATATATCAAGATGAGTACAATTAAAAAGATATATTAGTGCTCTGATAGCACTGAGGTATGGTAATTTTTGACCAACCAACTCCTCATTTTCTTCACAAGGTCAAAATTGATCTTTCTTGACATTTAAAGTCTGAATAAAAATTTTAGTACTTAAAGGATTTTATTTATCAATATTAAATCATTTTAAGATATTTTCGGTGTAATTTGACTGATGTAAAAATATACCACTTGACATATGATCAATTTTTAATCTAAGAAAATACGTGGTTTCTCCTAGGCCATTCATTTAAAATTCATCCTTTAAGTTTCTCATTGCTTCATTGATCTCTTCTAGAGTTCTGATGATATTTAAATCATCAACATAAACGACAAAAATTTGATATCCAGATGTTTTTTTCTTAAAAAAAACACATGGGAATATGGGTTTATTTACATAACCTTTATTTAAAAAATACTTACTTAAAATATTATACCCCATACAACCAGATTGTTTTAATCCATATAGAAATTTATACAATTTAATTTAATGTTGGTATTTGGGTTTTGAATTCAAAACATTGGGTATCTTGAATCATTTTTGTATTATCATATATATACTATTATCAAGTGACCCATATAAATAATTTGTAACAACATCCATAAGATTCTTATTATCCTTCTTTGCGACTGCAAGACTGATTAGATATCGAAAAGTAATAGCATCCATAATAGGTGAATATGTCTCCTTATAATCAATTCTAGGTCTCTGAGAAAAACCATGTGCAACAAGATGAATTTTTTATCTTACAATATCATTTTTTTCATTATGCTTATGCACAAAAACCCATTTATATCCAAAAATATTCACAACTTCTAGTATAATCATGTTATGTCCAAATCTCTTCACCTATTAGGTGAATTTAATTCAACTTGCATTGCATCTTTAAATTTATTCCAATCAGGTCGTTTTTGACATTCCATAATAGACATTGGTTTAGGGTCTTCATTTTTAATATCATGTGAAATAGAATATGAAAATATTTTATCAATATTTTCCATATTACTCTGATTCCATATATCACCTGTAGTGGTATAATTAAGAGAGATTTCAATATTTTCCAAACCTTTAGTGTTTTCTATATCTTGTTAATTCTCTTTATGATTCTCATCATGTGTTTCTTTAAGAATACTTAAATTATGTGTTTCTTATAGAAAAAATGCCTCCATAATGGGATTTTTAATTATACTCATCCCTTTTGTTTTTTGAGGAATTCTATACTTAGATCAAATTGGTTTTCCACAATTCAGGCATGTTTTTTAGATTTTTGTAATATCATTATGTAATTGTGTCTTCAAGACATCAATTCTATCTGGTGCATTTATAGCTGGTATATGTGATTTAGTCATTCCCTTTGAATTAGTAAATGCATCAGGAAATTGATTTTATAGTTCTTGAAAATGTAAAATCTTTTTTACTTCCATCTCACACTGCCAGGTGGGAGGATCATGAGAATATAATGTTTTCACATTCCAGTAAATCTCCTCCCTTTGTTTATTTTCTCCCCTTAATTAGTGGAATAATTATTCTTTGAAGTGAAAATCTGTAAGAAGTGCTATAAATAAATCATTAGTTTGTGGTTCAAGATATCTGTTGATGGACGAGGATTCATATCCAACACAAATTCCCAGACTCCTTTGAGGTCCCATATTTATACTTTATGGGGGAGGAATTGGTACATATATTGCACAACCAAAGATACTTAAGTGGGAGATGTAAGGATATTGGAAAAAATCCAATTGAAGTAGAGAGTGTTTATGATATTCACTTGGTTTGATGCGAATTAATGATGAGTCATGATATATTTCATGACCCCATACAGATCTCGACAAATATTTTCTCATTATTAATGGTCCATCAATAATTTTTAGGAGTTTTATCTGTGATTAAACTAAACCATTTTGTTTATGAACATGGAAAACTAGATGCTCCAAAGTAATCTCTATTTCTATATAGAAATCATTAAAATATGGAGAGGTAAAATCTCCAAAATTATCGAGCCTTACTTTCTTAATGAAATGATTAGGGAATTTTTCTTTCAATTAAATTATTTGGGTATGAAAATGAGAAAACACAACATTATGAGTTGAGAGAAAATATACACGTGACTATATGATGGATGCATCAATTAATACCACAAAATATTTAAATGGTTTTCATGAAGGATGAATTGGTCCAAATATATCCCCTTGAATTCATTCAAGAAAGGCTAGAATTCCATCCTTAATTTTAGCTAGAGATGGTATCACAATCAGCTTCCCAAGAGAACATGAATCACATGGAATTTTTCTTAGTGGAGAGATCTTATGGATCTTTACTGAATGTCCATGAGAAAATTCAATTATTTTTTCACATCATTATTGAACCAGGATTCCCTAATCTGTCATGCCACAAAATAATAATTTGTGGTCTATTATTTACTACCATGTGTGTTTCGATCACACTTATATATATATATAATGAAATTCAGATGATAATTTTGGTAGTTTTTATAGTACATGGATCTTACTGAATTTATTAATGCTAATGAACATGTACATTTCATTTCTCTCAGATATAGTTTGAGTATCATACCCATGCTGGTATATATCATTGAAACTTAACAAGTTTATTTTGGAATTTGGGGAAAATAGTGCATCTTTTATAAAAAATTTCATCCCATTAGGTAAATAAAAACTCACTTTAACAGTCCCTTCTACTAGATCTATATAACCTGATATAGTATTCACAATTGTTATTTTTGATTAAATATCAGATTTTTTTTATTCTTAATAATTGTGTGTGTTGTTCCACTATCCGGTATGCAAATATCTATCACATTTAATCAATCCAATTCAATGAATCAAATTAAAGAGAATAATATTATAAGAAACACCTTGTGAAATTCAAATAGTAAAACATCTAAAATATAAAACCTACATAAAAAATTGAAATATCATATATCATAACTACTGCAATTTTTCTGAATTATTTACTTCTATAATCTCATAAAATTCACAAGTAAAATCACCTTCTTCGAGGTAAGTGAAATAATTATTTGATGGCTCATGATTCTCAGTAAAATTCTTCTCCATTTATTTGTCTTTATAGGATGTCCTTGAAAAGTGTGGTTCATTATTATTTTATTCAAGATATGATTTATAGAGCTTACAAAGATTCTCCAGGGTTTGGAAAACTTGAAACCAATGTCCCTTAGAACCACACCTATAGCATGAATCTTCAAGATTCCTCAGAGTGTTTGAGCTGCTATTTCTTTTATTATGATATTAATTTTAAGAAGGCCCATGGTTGCAACCACATCCTCGACCACGTCTGCCACCAAAACCACATCCACCATGAGAATCAAATCCCTGACTTGTTCCATGGTAATTTTTATGAAAAATAGAATTTTCATCAGGAAATGCTACCACTAAACCAGTAGGACAAGAATGATGATTTTAAATCAAAATCTCAATGTTCTTTTCTACTACAAGTAAGGATGATATGAGATCTGAATATTTTAAATACCCTAACAAGTGATATTGTTGCTGTAGTGTGATTTGAGATGCATGAAATGTTTTATATGTCTTTTCAAGCATATCATCATCTGAAATCCCAATACCATAGTACTTGAGCTGTGATATAATTGAATACATGGAAGAATTGTAATCACTGACACTTTTAAAGTCTTGGAATAAAAAATAATTCCATTCATCATGTGTTTTTGTAAGAACAACCTATTTATCATGATCATACATCTCTTTCAAACTCTTATAGAGCTTGCATGGATCTCTTTCTGTGAGGTATTCACATTTCAAACCCTCATCGAGATGTCTTTTGAGGAAGATCACTGCCTTTGATTTATTTTGGAGGGTTTGTAAATTATTTTACTTTAACTTTTTCTATGAGATCCATTGATTAAAGATTCACTTCCTCATCCATCTTCTATGTCATGTAATTAATTATAGTAAAGTCAAGAGTGGTGAATTTTAGCTTCACTAGATTTTACATGATGATAACTAGAAAACATTAAAATCAGGTAAATATTATCATATAATATTACACACACACACACACACACACACACACACATCCCACCCTAATCAGTTAATAAATCTTTCACATGGGGATTTGAAATAAATATATCTGTATCAAATTACTCATTTAAAAATTTATTGCATGTACTGATTTATTAATTATACCATCCAATTAGGTAGAGAAAAATAAATAAATTTAAACCGTCCAAATAGGTAGAAAACCGACCTTTATGTTGGTAATTAAAATAAACCACACAGACCATACTATTTTGTGGTAAAATTAAGGTAAAAATTATAAATAATTAGATTCGTCCAACCAGGCAGTGAAAACAAAAACAAAAACAAAAACATACCTTTCTTATTTTTGAGCGGTCGTGCTGATAACGTGTTGAGAAAACAAATTTTAAACAAAGAAAAACTAGAATAATGGAGAGAGATAAATAGAAAAGGAAGAACATTTTTTATTGATGATCGCACTTCTTCCTCTCTATTAGAATATTTCCTTTTTCAAGTCTACCACCATTAGAGGGGGTTGGATTTCCTTTTATAGGTAGTGCATAAAGGGTTTGGTGGGGGTGGGTATCCCACACCCATTGAAATGTTATGCATACACCTACTGCCTAATAATTATAATAAAAATGCTAAAATTAAAAAATAAAAACAAAACAAATACATTTAAAATAATAAAACTAATTTTTCTACAAGGGAAAAAAATTTGAAACCACTAAAATATATTTAATTTTGATTTTTTTTTCTAATTGATAATTTTTTTCCTATGATAATTGAAGACCGAAGAGACCTTGCTCGACTTAAACTCTCTAGATAGCCCCTCAATAAAATACATACATCATGATTGATCCCTATTCTTAGCATTAATATTTGAAATAATTAATTTCACTCATTATTTCTATTTGTAGTGATGCCTAGAACCACTTGTCCATCATATTCCTCCAAACATATTTCGATGTCCACTGTGTAGCGTATTACTAAAGCACCTCATCTTCAAAATAAATGGAGCTTGAACATGGGAATAATGTGAATCTATTATAAAAGATTCTTATAATGTTAATCAATGTTGGATATGTGTCAATCATCCAATAAAGAGAACATCACACATAAACAATAAAATCATAGAACATTCTCAATGAAATTAGAGATGCCTATGAGGATGACATAGAGAATTTGAAAGCGCACCAAAGAATCCCTAGATCACTTCTATAAATAGGATCAGTATTCACTGTGCATAGGATGATTTGGTTTACTCACACTCAGTCATTCTCTGAGGATCCCTCACCACTTATGTTTTCTCATTTTCTTTAATATATTTTTTGTAATAACTCCCATGCTGGAACAATAACCCCTTAGTGGTTTCACTGAGGAGACTCCCCTATCCCGTATTAATGAATTCATTATTCCTACTATTTAATATTTCTTATGATTATATCTGTAGATTCATTAAAACTGTATAGATAATATGATATTTCTTATTAATCATATGTTGAATTTATCTTATCTTCTTATTTGGATCACACACCAATTCAATATATCTATTCTCCATTTCCTGATATCGTGAGCAATGGGTTTATTTAAGGGTAATCAGAGATCTCTTATTACTAGTCTAGGCAAGACTAGAGGTTACATTGATCATTGTATCCCCACAGTTGAACAAAAAATTCAAGGATAGAGTAATCAAGATAGATTTAATTTGATTAAGAGAGAAAGCAGTAGATTAAAAAATGAATAACGATTTAACATAGAAGGTAAATAGGATATTATAGGTTAGGTCACTTTATCTTCATTAATTTTAGAACTAATCATAACCAATCTTCTATAATTTTTTTCAATACTTGAACCCACAAAACAAATGTAAAACACTCCCATAGCTTTGTCCTCTCCAGAGACAAACTTGAGTACCATTTCTACTACATTTCAATTAGTTTCAATTTTTTTTGATAAGAACCCTACAACAGGTTCCTCATCACCTCTCTATCCTAAAAACCTGGTTCATTAATCCCATAAATCCTTATGAAGCATGAATAACTATGAATGTAATCATGTAAAACTCAAAATGTCCATACTAACATTAGAAATCCATCTTCAAAATGTCATCATCTTTAACTATCATTATATGGTAGTTAGATCATAAATTAATCATTGAGAACTAACTCTCACCCTTCAACTAGTAAAAGATATCATCAATCTAAGGTATTAGATAATTATTCTTTACCTTTACCTGATTCACCCATCAATAGTCGATGCATAACCTTAAGCTACCATTTTTCTTCTTGATAAATAAAACTAGATACATCCATGTAGATACACTATGATGTATAAATTCATTTTGAAATAAGTCAGTAATATGAATTCTTAACTCCCACACCTCTATTGATTCCATTAAATAATCCTCTACTATAATAATCAAGACATTTGGGTATAAATATATCTCAAAAATAATGTCATTACATGAAGGTAAACTCATCACTTTTCTAGAAAAATATCAATAAATTCTTACAAAACTCTAGGAATCCCCTCCCCATCCACCTAAAATTCACAAAGAATCATGCTCACTAATTGAAAGGTAATATATCACATCTCTTTATACCAATGTCTCAAATGAATACCTATCTCTCCATTAAATTCTACATGATTATCTCTATGGTTAAAGAAAAAAACCCTTCACTAATATCAATCACCACCTTCTCATAAAACATATGGAAAATTAATTCCAATAATGACATAATATAGTTTCATCTATATTAAAACTAGGTCCTATTAGAAACTGTCATTTTATAAAACAATATCACATTAAAAATATTCTTTCATAAACCATGATCGATTCCCAAACTAATTTGTCAATTATAGTGGATTATAAATATTTTCTACTACAAGATCTAACCCTTTGAAAAGGTAGGGTTGACAAATGAATGTGAATATCTAGTATTAAAAAAAATTGTGAGGTTAGAAAATATGTAAATATTATCCATTATCACCTCAATTCTCTATCTTTTCCACTTCCAAGACATGAAGTTGTCTAATCCAAGACCCCCCACATTGGTGAATCTATTTACTTTAAACTTCTTATATTCAGTGATCAGGTGGTCCCTATTTTCAAGGAATACCACTATGATAACCTCTACTAACTACAACCTATGGTCCAAGAGTTTTGGTATCCCATTACTTTTTATGATTCATTGGAGGTTACTTTTGTCGAGAAACCTTTAGAAATTTTGGGGTGGTCCATCCCCTATAGTACTATACATAGGTCTATGAGAAATGGGGAATGCAACCTGAATATGACCCATACCACTATATAAATAGTATACTAGACCCTGGAGACCCCTAGATGGACAATAATTATGTATAGTAGATCCTGATGTTTTATTTGGTAATTGTATCATACTACATTGATATATAGATGATCTAGGAAGGGAAACTCTCCAATAGACATATATAATATTAAATTTTTTTTTGTCTCCCCTAGCCACATCCTAAAACTCAAGCATTTATTCCCCCACAATTTTTTATCTCTACCACCTATGAGTATATCCTCAATCCATGAGAAAACACTCGATGCTAAATCTATAGGCATATTATTGACTCAAAATATTGATCCCTAAAATCCTCATCCATAATCATTTCAGGTAAATATTGGATAAAGTTTACAAATGATGTAACAGACTATCAAATAAATGAACCCCCCTTATGAATGAAAAATAACTCATATCATTGATCGATTTTGTGTTCTAAAGATAAAAACTCTTTCCAGAAATGAATTTTCAAAATTATCCATTGATATCAAATGCTTATCTCTATCAACAATGTAAATCCTCTACTCTACATTGATACATATCAAAATGATCACACCAATAGATTAACATGGTAATCATTCTATGTATGCATAAGAAAAAAAATTCTAACATCACCTCATCAAGGCACCACTCAGTCATTACATTATAGTAAACTACCCCAAAATTTAGAAACCACTACATTTAAAAATGTTAAAACCCATGTCTCATCAACCATATGTCATTGAGTTGGATCCTTCTACACCTCCATAGTCCCATAATGATAATTAAATTTTCTTCCTCATCCCATTGGTATATCTATAACATAACTCAAGTTTATTAACATCAAATAATGGATATGTATATATAAGAAAACACATTATACCATGGTCCATCCCATGAATAACATTATACCTTCCATAACACACGCAATTATCATGACCTGAAACTATATGATACACATCCTAATATAAAATCCATTGGATAACATATCACACCTTAGGTATAAAAAATAGATAATCAAGTTCCTTATTTAGGAATACATTGGTCTTTCCTATCCTTTTTCAGTTTCCCTGGTCTATGATATAGATATACCATTTCCTTACTAATCTAATGTAAAACTTCACTAGTTCTTAATCCAAAATATATCAATTTTTTTTATTTGATACCACTTTACCAGGAACCGAACCACTAAAACTTCCCCTAAGTTAACAATGAGACATAGTATGACCCAATGTGTCTGGATCTAATTAAAAAGGGGTTTGGGACTAGCACCAAGTATATAAATAACATGAATGAATGATATTAACCTATACAAATGAAAACTATTTCCTTTGGATATAAGTAAATCACACACACACACAGATATATATATATATATATAATAAAAATACATGATAATCATATGAAATATAATCATTCCAAAATAAAAGAGTGGTGAAAAAATCATAAAATATTTCAAGGTATATATCAAAAGTAAAACAAAACTAACTCCACGAAACTCCAAGTTCCATGAACACAAGATACTGACTATTAAGACCTCCTATATCATGAAATTTTTAATAAAAATAGTATATATAAAATAGGTTTGAGAATAAAAATACTAATTAGGTTTCTCCCTTAATTAAATATGTTTCAATATGCATAAAGTATACTAGTGTTTCTGAAAGAAGATGAGATAACACAATAACCGCTAGTAAGGTTCTCAAACTCCACCCATATCTAACTACAAACACCCTCACCCAAAAATAATAATAATAATATATATATATATATAACACATCATGATAATCCAAAAAAATACATGAATGGGCCCTTGTGTTCCAACATCCACCAACTATTTCATCGTACTCCCAATTTCAAATTTTATATATCCAATGATTGCATCCAGCAATAGGTGGGAAGATAGAAATAGACTAGCTGGCATTCTATTAACCTATATATCCTACTAGATGTTGGAAAAACAGGACCTCAAATTTCAAGAAGTGGAAGCATAGTGGATGATGAGTTTACATCACTACTTAGAAAACAAAAACATACAAGTATACACACAGTTCCTAACCTAATACATGCCACTTAAATCAAGTCTCTACTCCCTATTACCAAGAACCATTGGAAGTTATAACTACTCAGGATTAGAATCATTGATAATTACCTAGAGAAAACATCAATAATCACATTGAACTATACCATCATGCACCAATGAAATTACTTAGGGAATCATTGATAATTACACAAAATTTATCACCTTGCATTGTTTAGAATTACCCAGAAGAACCATAATTAATTATCTAATAAGTATCATTTCTAATTTCCAAATAATAACTATTGATAATGAGTTATAAATACCATTGGTAATTAAATTGGAATACCATTAAAAATTAACATTCATACCATTAATAATTAATTGGAATCATCATAGATAAATATCCGACATTAGATTCTATAACGCTACACACATAAATTCATTATCATAAATATAAATCCATATCAAAAATATCCATATAAAATATTGTTTTTATACACAAAATTATTATAAAATTCACCTCAATCCTTTCCAGAATAATTATCATTAACTCTTAAGATTTAAACATAATTGAAACACTATTAGTAAATATAACCCCCTTATGTATATACACATAATTTAGTTGTCACCATAATTAACTACACCTAATATTTAACCAAAATTTAAGTACACCACAACCTATTACATAAATAATATAAGATAAACCATACTAATACATATAATCCAAGACAAAGATATAGGAAATTGGTATAAAGTACAACCCTTATATGGATTTCGGTATGTTCCCTTCCAATGTGGTACAACCTTGTATAAGTTCTATACAAACCCCATGTAAGTTTATAGATTAATGGTATAATTCATAATTAAATAGAAAAATACCCATTAAAAAGTTACACAACCACTATAATTTACTATTTCAGTCCTTATAACACCCTTTTGAATAATACAACTTCTTGTGAGTTTCACGAATCCTATGCATAATGAAGCAACCCCATGTAAAAATCCATGAATCATATATCTCCATCACATAATAAACTTTATTATAACCTAAATAATAATATAATGGAATTCCACCACTGTAACGACCTGAAATTTTGAATAAATCTTGTTTCCTAATTTTATGTGTTATTTTATTTTATTTTTATACTCAACAAAAATATTTCATTTGATAACATGAGTATAATTAAAATGATACCGTTGATTTTTGACTGTTATATGGCCATTGGTCAATATGACCGCTGGAAACTAAACGTTTTGATTATTGTCTCTAAATACAGGTAATCTTGGTTAATTAATATATAAAGAAGATTCGATGGCCTCACCCAGTAGTCTTGGACCGATCGAAGCCCATCTAACAGAACTTGGGAAGGAGGTAGCACCACTGGGCTTTGCTCTAGACCAAACCCAAGCTGAACTTCATCGTGTGAAGCTAGAACGGGATCGCCTTCGCGAGAAGTTCAAACTGATAGAAATTACTACTCGTGCGATGTTGGCCGAGCCTCCCTCGGATTCTCTCACCTTAGCACACCTTACACTTAGGTCCTATGCTGGTGTGATAAGGGGCTATGTAAGGAGACCGTAACTGCCTTGTGTAATCCTTTATTTTAAATAAAAATTGGGATTTCTTCTTATGATGAAGTTTATGAATTTTCAAATGACTGGATAAATATAGTATGCATATTTTTGATGAATTTTAGAAAATGGATATTTTAAAAATGGTTGTGTAAACCTTAAATAATTAAAAATGTGTAATGATTTTCGAAAAATGGTCTTCTACAATTATGTTCAGTACGAAATTTAGAGTCTAATAAGATCAACTTAATTTTTGATGAATAGTAAATTATGAATAGTGATTTTATGATTAGGATTAGTAATGTGTCCAAATGGATTAGTAATCTCACTTAAAGAAAGTATTAATATAATCTAGGCACCTTGATTAAGTAATGTGATTCAATAAAATGGTTAAATAACGGTTTCATAAATTATTATTCAAGTATTAGTTTTTCGGGTGAATAGTGTTTTTTAATTAAAAATTTAATTAAAAATATTTAGAAAATTATTTTTATAAAACGGATTTCATTTTTGAACTCAGAGCACCGATATTATGCTATCGTAATTTTTGGGGTTTTTTCTAAAAAAATGAATTTTCGGTGAATAGGGTTTTTATTTAAAAATTAAAATAAAAATATTTAGAAAATTATTTTTATAAAATGGAGTTCATATTTGTAATCAGATCGTTGATATTTGGTTAAGGTGAAATTTTGGGTTTATTCTGAGAAAGTTGAATTTTCGATGAATAGTGAAAATACAGTTTTTAAGTTACGGGTATTTAATGACATCATTAAATGATGTATTAAGTTTGTAATCAATATGTTCGACTTATGAATAGTAAGATAAGGTATGAGGTGTCCCAAGTGGCCAATACCATGGGAAAATACCATGGGCAAGCCCATGGTTTTTCCAAAACCACTAATGAGGTGTCCCTTTGCCATTAATTCCTTGTCCCCTCACTTTCCCTATAAATACCAAGCCATCCTCTCATCCATTCGACTCCCCAATCTCCCCCAATGAAGTTCTGGTCTCATTACCTCCCAAGGAGTCCTCCCATGGTGACCCCAGGCCCTCAAGGTCCAAACCTTTGAGTTTTAAGAGTTACATTTTAAGGTAAGGGATCCGACCTCTCTCTCTTTCATTTCAAGTAATCTCTTTTATGTCATTCCTTTTATGCTCCATGTTCTTATGTTGGAGGATGTTATTTTATACTCCTCTTACTACCCTTTTAATGTTCATATAATTAGATATCCCCTCTTACTCTCATTATTTTGTTTTATGAAGTTTTAAGTGGCGCCGTTAGGCTGCTGAAATTTTTGTAACAGATTCTTTCTCCCTTCTCATTTTTCAAGATCTATTTTCATGTAAAGTATTTCAAGTTCCTTTTTATTATGTTGGGGTATGATCTCTAAATTTATCATACTGATATTTTATGATCATATGATGAGAGACCCCATTTGATCTCTTCAATTCAGTATTTTGAAGTTTTAAGTGGCGCCGTTAGGCTGCCGAATTTTTAAGTGGTTCTTCACCCTTCTCGTTTTGAAGTTCTACTTTCATGTCAATTCGTTCAAGTTCCTTTTTGTTATGTTGGGGTATGGTCTATATATCTATCATACTGTACTCTTATGTTCATATGATGAGAGACCCCATTTGATCTCTTCAATTCAGTATTTTGAAGTTTTAAGTGGCGCCGTTAGGCTGCCGAATTTTTAAGTGGTTCTTCACCCTTCTCGTTTTGAAGTTCTACTTTCATGTCAATTCGTTCAAGTTCCTTTTTGTTATGTTGGGGTATGATCTCTATATCTATCATACTGGACTCTTATGTTCATATTATGAGAGACCCCATTTGATCTCTTCAATTCAGTATTTTGAAGTTTTAAGTGGCGCAGTTAGGCTGCCGAATTTTTAAGTGGTTCTTCACCCTTCTAGTTTTGAAGTTCTACTTTAATGTCAATTCGTTCAAGTTCCTTTTTGTTATGTTGGGGTATGATCTATATATATATCATACTGGAATCTTATGTTCATATGATGAGAGACCCCATTTGATCTCTTCAATTCAGTATTTTGAAGTTTTAAGTGGCGCCGTTAGGATGCCGAATGTTTTTAGGGGATTCTTTCACCCTTCTCATTATTTTCAAAGTTCTACTTTCATGTCAAGTATTTCAAGTTTCTTTTTAATTATGTTGGGGAATTATATATATATCTATCATACTGAACTCTTATGTTCACATGATGAGAGAACCTATTTGATCTTTTCAAATCATTTTTGTTGAAGTTTAAGTAACGCCGTTAGGCTGCCGAACTTTCATAAGAGAAATCTAATTTTTTGTCTTCCTTCCATGTTTTTCATTTCAAATGGTATGTCCTTGAAATTTCATTACCATGATCATGTATCCTTCTTATTATGTCCATCTACTGTCTTATGGGTCATTTATGAATGTTTGACCCATTTTCCCTCTCTTTTTAATGTCTTCTAAAACCTCGTAACATAGCCGTTATGCTGTAGAATTTCCGTCTCAAAATGTATCTCTCTTTTTCTAAAGTTCTTTTATATTATTAATTGAATACTCAAAGCTATTTCTTCTAAAGGGGTATTCACATATATACCAAAATGTTCTATTTTAAATTCTGGGATTTACATACATGAGACCCACCTTCCTTTTCTGTGGGTTTTAAAGTGACACAAAGATCATGTCTTTAAAGTAGTTTTTAAAACGTTATGATTATGAAATGAAACCCATTTATTTTATGCTATATGGGTTATTTATGATATGTTTGATGATGATATATGTGGATCACATGATAATAAAGGCAAATTTAAGGGTGCGCCCTGATAGCGCTTCAATGCATTGGGTAATGATGTAACCACTAGAGATTACAATTTTCACGATACCTTGGTGAATAACCTTGGTAATTTTCAAATGACACCTTGGGGATGGACCTTGGTGATATGTTCATGATTGTCTATGTTAAATGATGTAGCCACATCTTCAAGTTATGAAAAATGTTATTTTTATTATAATATGCCTCATGGTTTCATTTTCATGCCATAAAGTTCTTTTCATGACCTTATTGAAGTATCTCAAGTTCACATGTAAAATGTTTCTCTTGTTTCCCTTACTGGGCCTTCTGCTCACCCTTTCTTTTGATGTATGTCCCCAGGTTATGAGATAAAGTAATTAACCTAGGATGAACATGAGGAGAATCCTTTCAAGTGTTTAAGAAGAATGTTTTATGTTTTCATGTTTTAAGTTCCTGGTTTCCAAGACACTAAACCTTAAAGATCCTCAGTTTTGTGTAATGTAATGAAAGTTTATGTTATAAAAAGGCGGGATGCTATAGTTGGTATCAAAGGATGGTTTAGTTATTTGTGGAAATTAGGATATGAAAACTCTAGGAAGAACCCTATAGAAAAGTTTAAATATAGGAAATCTTCCTTGTATTTTGGTGAGTATTGAGTAAGGGGTTTCCAAGCAAATACATCCCTGTCTGGATACGAGCAGGTAGAGGTGGCTCTGGCACAGATGTACATAGGGGTAAAACCCGAAAACACCGCTTTGAGCTAGACTCGAATGGGAACTGGTACACGACAACGGGCCTTGCTGCACTCTTGGTTACGACACTCCCAGGGGATATGCTTTGGTAAATTCATAAGCTTAGTATCAACCATTGTTAAAAGAACAAAGATAAAATAAAATAAAGGTTCACATAAGAATATATGATCATGGATAACCTATATGGGAACCTAGGGGATCACAAGTTAGGGTATACTTTTCTTCTACAAGTTATCCTTATATGATTTTAGTTTCTTTTCATGATTATTGGCTAAGTATTTAAGCCCCTAATTATAGATTCTTTTCTTAGTTAATGGAGGGAAATGGAAGAACATGTCCCAACGACCAATGTGATAGGAAATGCTATGATTGCCGTATTAATACGACAGAGATGATTAGGGGATTAAAAGATGATTATTATTTTGGAAGACGTTCACTATTTTGAGGACCCTATATGATCAAGGTAAATAGATTACTGTGGTATTTTCATTAAGGAGTAAGGTTGACTTATATTTTGAAGAATCAATGAATTTAAGGTGGACTTATAGTAATTTAGGTTACTTATGGAAATGATTAACCTATCTTGGATAAAATATGTTTAGGTAAGCTACTTTTGTTATAAGATGTTAGGTGTGGTTGATGTTGTTTGGATATGAACAATGAAGTTTATTTTGGAAGACTATGTTATCAAATCCCTCTTGTATTTGGGTTTCAATATTAGTTTGGTTTATTTGGAGGAATTTTAAGGACCGTTATTTATGGGATGGTCTATGATGAACTTTGGGTAGTACCATGGAACGTTGAAGATTTAAAAATAGTTTCCCTTTCTATGGGATTCTTTCTTTTTGAAGAGTTGTTTTACCTTACCCTTTCTATTTTTGGGATAATGTTTAACGATAGAAGAAATAGATAGTTAATCTTTTGTGGATTATGTGATTCTCTAGAAGATGATTCTTGTGTTTTGATGAGACCAAGTAGTTTTGAATTCTCATCTTTTGGAGAAAAGATTAGTTTTGGTAGAAACTTATTAAAGGATGAAACTCTACATGAAGGTAGGTATATTTTCTTATGTTTTTGTTCTATGTAGTAAATGAATTCCTCAAAATTATGAATAGGAAGGTAAAACAAAAACGTTGTTGGTTTACGTTTCCTACTAGGTAATCAATGAACGTTTACACACATCATAAGTTTGGGATTTCCTTATGGTTAAATTTCTCCTAATCACGTTCTCTATCACTCTCCCTCAGAACTTGACCCTTTGTTTTTTTCCTCCATGTCCATGTTTTCCTACATGGAATCCTAGTGTGGGCTAACTCGGGTGACCTTCGTACTTCCATTTCTTTATTTTAAAGTAATAGTTTTACTGACTCCTTTTCCGATGTGGGACTTTCAATTAAATTTCAAAACCTAATTTTAAAAAAATTGCGAGGACGCAATTTCTTAAGGGGGGAAGATTGTAACGACCTGAAATTTTGAATAAATCTTGTTTCCTAATTTTATGTGTTATTTTATTTTATTTTTATACTCAACAAAAATATTTCATTTGATAACATGAGTATAATTAAAATGATACCGTTGGTTTTTGACTGTTATATGACCATTGGTCAATATGACCGTTGGAAACTAAACGTTTTGATTATTGTCTCTAAATATAGGTAATCTTGGTTAATAAATATAGAAAGAAGATTCGATGGCCTCACCCAGTAGTCTTGGACCGATCTAAGACCATCTAACAGAACTTGGGAAGGAGGTAGCACCACTGGGCTTTTCTCTGGACAAAACCCAAGCTGAACTTCATCGTGTGAAGCTAGAACGGGATCGCCTTCGCGAGAAGTTCAAACTGATAGAAATTACTACTCGTTCGATGTTGGCCGAGCCTCCCTCAGATTCTCTCACCTTAGCACACCTTACACTTAGGTCCTATGCTGGTGTGATAAGGGGTTATGCAAGGAGACCATAACTACCTTGTGTAATCCTTTATTTTAAATAAAAATTTGGATTTCTTCTTATGATGAAGTTTATGAATTTTCAAATGACCGGATAAATATAGTATGCATATTTTTGATGAATTTTAGAAAATGGATATTTTAAAAATGGTTGTGTAAACCTTAAATAATTAAAAATGTGTAATGATTTTCGAAAAATAGCCTTATACAATTATGTTCAGTACGAAATTTAGAGTCTAATAAGATCAACTTAATTTTGGATGAATAGTAAATTATGAATAATGATTTTATAATTAGGATTAGTAATGTGTCCAAATGGATTAGTAATCTCACTTAAAGAAAGTATTAATATAATCTAGACACCTTGATTAAGTAATGTGATTCAATAAAATGGTTAAATAACGGTTTCATAAATTATTATTCAAGTATTAGTTTTTTTGGGTGAATAGTGTTTTTTAATTAAAAATTTAACTAAAAATATTTAGAAAATTATTTTTATAAAACGGATTTCATTTTTGAACTCAGAGCACCGATATTATGCTATGGTAATTTTTGGGGTTTTTTCTGAAAAAATGAATTTTCGGTGAATAGTGTTTTTATTTAAAAATTAAATTAAAAATATTTAGAAAATTATTTTTATAAAATGGAGTTCATATTTGTAATCAGAGCGTTGATATTTGGTTAGGGTGAAATTTTGGGTTTATTATGAGAAAGTTGAATTTTTGATGAATAGTGAAAATACAGTTTTTAAGTTACAGGTATTTAATGACATCATTAAATGATGTATTAAGTTTGTAATCAATATTTTCGACTTATGAATAGTAAGATAAGGTATGAGGTGTCCCAAGTTGCCAATACCATGGTCAAATACCATGGGCAAGCCCATGGTTTTGCCAAAACCACTAATGAGGTGTCCCTTTGCCATTAATGCCTTGTCCCCTCACTTTCCCTATAAATACCAAGCCATCCTCTCATCCATTCGACTCCCCACTCTCCCCTAACGAAGTTCTGGTCTCATTACCTCCCAAGGAGTCCTCCCATGGTTCCCCCAAGCCCTCAAGGTCCAAACCTTTGAGTTTTAAGAGTTACGTTTTAAGGTAAGGGATTCGACCTCTCTCTCTTTCATTTCAAGTAATCTCTTTTATGTCATTACTTTTATGCTCCATGTTCTTATCTTGGAGGATGTTCTTTTATACTCCTATTACTACCCTTTTCATGTTCATATAATTAGATATCCCCTCTTACTCTCATTATTTTGTTTTATGATGTTTTAAGTGGCGCCGTTAGGCTGCCGAAATTTTTGTAACGGATTCTTTCTCCCTTCTCATTTTTCAAGATCTATTTTCATGTAAAGTATTTCAAGTTCCTTTTTATTATGTTGGGGTATGATATCTAAATTTATCATACTGATATTTTATGATCATATGATGAGAGACCCCATTTGATCTCTTCAATTCAGTATTTTGAAGTTTTAAGTGGCGCCGTTAGGCTGCCGAATTTTTAAGTGGTTCTTCACCCTTCTTGTTTTGAAGTTCTACTTTCATGCCAATTCGTTCAAGTTCCTTTTTGTTATGTTGGGGTATGATCTATATATCTATAATACTGTACTCTTATGTTCATATGATGAGAGACCCCATTTGATCTCTTCAATTCAGTATTTTGAAGTTTTAAGTGGCGCTGTTAGGCTGCCAAATTTTTAAGTGGTTCTTCACCCTTCTCGTTTTGAAGTTCTACTTTCATGTCAATTCGTTAAAGTTCCTTTTTGTTATGTTGGGGTATGATCTATATATCTATCATACTGGAATCTTATGTTCATATGATGAGAGATCCCATTTTATCTCTTCAATTCAGTATTTTGAAGTTTTAAGTGGCGCAGTTAGGCTGCCGAATTTTTTAAGTGGTTCTTCACCCTTCTCGTTTTGAAGTTCTACTTTCATGTCAATTCGTTCAAGTTACTTTTTGTTATGTTGGAGTATGATCTCTATATATATCATACTGGAATATTATGTTAATATGATGAGAGACCCCATTTGATCTCTTCAATTCAGTATTTTGAAGTTTTAAGTGGTGCCGTTAGGCTGCCGAATTTTTTTAGGGGATTCTTTCACCCTTCTCATTATTTTCAAAGTTCTACTTTCATGTCAAGTCTTTAAAGTTTATTTTTAATTATGTTGGGGAATTATCTCTATATCTATCATACTGAACTCTTATGTTCACATGATGAGAGACCCTATTTGATCTTTTCAAATCATTTTTGTTGAAGTTTAAGTAACGCCGTTAGGCTGCCAAACTTTCATAAGAGAAATCTAATTTTTTGTCTTCCTTCCATGTTTTTCATTTCAAATGGTATGTCCTTGAAATTTCATTACCATGATCATGTATCCTTCTTATTATGTCCATCTACTGTCTTATGGATCATTTATGAATGTTTGACCCATTTCCCCTCTCTTTTTAATGTCTTCTAAAACCTCGTAACATAGCCGTTATGCTGCAGAATTTCCGTCTCAAAATGTATCTCTCTTTTTCTAAAGTTCTTTTATATTATTAAGTGAATACTAAAATCTCTTTCTTCTAAAGGGGTATTCACATATATAACAAAATGTTCTATTTTAAATTCTTTTATTTACTTACATGAGACCCACCTTCCTTTTCTGTGGGTTTTAAAGTGACACAAAGATCATGTCTTTAAAGCAGTTTTTAAAACGTTATGATTATGAAATGAAACCCATTTATTTTATGATATATGGGTTATTTATGAAATGTTTGATGATTATATATGTGGCTCACATGATAATAAAGGCAAATTTAAGGATGCGCCCTGATAGCGCTCCAATGCATTGGGTAATGATGTAACCACTAGAGATTACAATTTTCACGATACCTTGGTGAATAACCTTGGTAATTTTCAAATGAAACCTTGGGGATGGACCTTGGTGATATGTTCATGATTGTCTATGTTAAATGATGTAGACACATCTTCAAGTTATGAAAAATGTTATTTTTATTATGATATGCCTCATGGTTTCATTTTCATACCATAAAGTTCTTTTCATGACCTTATTGAAGTATCTCAAGTTCACATGTAAAATGTTTCTCTTGTTTCCCTTACTGGGCCTTCTGCTCGCCCTTTCTTTTGATGTATGTCCCCAGGTTATGAGATGAAGTAATGAAACTAGTATGAACATGAGGAGAAGCCTTTCAAGTGTTTAAGAAGAATGTTTTATGTTTTCATGTTTTAAGTTCCTGGTTTCCAAGACACTAAACCTTAAAGATCCTCAGTTTCGTGTAATGTAATGAAAGTTTATGTTATAAAAAGGCAGGATGCTATAACCACTTTTTAATGTCATGGTGTCATGTATAATAAAACATTTTCATAAAAATTATTGTAAGATTCATATATCTTTAGTATATCATTAATAATTTAGTTATGGTATTTTGTAAACATTTATTGATCCATGAAAAACATTTTTTATTTTCATTTTAGTGGATCAACATGTATAAACTAAACATTTTAATCTAGAATAACCCTTATTAAAAATTAATTCTACAAGATATTATGTTTAATCCACCATTCAAAAATAATAAGAGTATTCTTTATCCATAATGAGCTTAAAAATAAGGGAAGGTCTCAAGTCACCTAAATAAATTATTTTTTGTATTTTGTTATATGTTTTTATTTCATTTGATACTTTCCATCCTCCCCTTATTATTCAATATAATTACACTACACTATAAATAACATTAATAACATGTAGAATTTAAGAATCTATTTTAAAATGGATAATAGAAATAAAATTGGCAGAATGAAGAAAACAATAACCATTTTCTCCTTTTATAGGGAGTGTCCCCACTCTTCGATTAATTATCCATTGAATACATTAATGAACCTCTATTCTAATTCCATTATAAAATCTTATAATTCCACCATTGAATACCAAAATTCATCTTCTTGAATTTAGTATTCAAGTTTCAATAACCAATTTTAAAAATCATTAAAATATTACAATTCACATTGAAATTAAATATTCAAACCTAAAATATCTCTATTTACCACTGAAACTAAATAATAGAGAATATAATTGAATTTATAAAATAATATCATAAAAAATTTAATTAAATAAATCATACAATACTTTTCTATTTCTTAAAAATTAACTACTCACTGATTCTTAAACTTCATACTGATAAAAATTTATAAAATCCAAAAGCAAAATATGGGTCTCCTTATAGATGATTATAAATCATTATCTGAAAACATTAAACACAAAAAATAAAATTATTTACACCCATTAAGAACCCATTTGTTTCATAAAATCCTTTATAAAAGTCATTTTATGTACTAATTGTGGGAATCTTACTTCATAAAAATCCCCATGGACATAAAGAATGAATGAAAATGGTGAAGTAAGAATCCAATAAGGGTAAAAATATGAGATATTAAAAATAGATGTTTAAGAGATCATTTAGTAAATTATAAAATAATGAAAATGTGGGAAATGTTTAATATAGAAGTATAAGAATGAAATATTACATAGGAATTTGGTATTTCATACAAATGTGGCATGAAATAAGAATGTGACACCTAAATAATAATTTAGTAATATAAATATAGGTAAATGATCTCTATTAATGAATAATAACATAATTAACCAGACACATTGTCTATGCCCCACATATAACATCTCATGAGATATAATATTTATCCAATGCATTAGAATACTATAAAATTTTATCCCCACTAATCACATTGTAATATGTACATACAAATGTGTGCTATGTGGAAATAAAATAAGTAAAGTGATCATATATCAATCATAAGGAATAACATGATTAACACATAAAAAGAACGAGTTACATAACAATTTCATGAGATATTTCATATGATTCAATTAAAGAGAGTGAATTTTAGAGAACATATAAATCCCCATAATCAATGTAAAAAATGATAAGTAAAGTTTAAATTATTTAATATATTGAACTAAAAGTATTATAGATAAATAAATAAAATCTTAGAGATGAAGGGAATAAATTTATAGCAAATCAAGAAATAATTATCTTACCATTTTAATAATGTGAGAAGTAAAAAAAACAATGAGAGGATAGAATCATGTAATATAAATAAAAAATAATGAGAATAAAATAAAGGAATATATGATATTTATAGATAATTACTTGAAAAACATCCCAATAAAGTTATATAGCAGCCCTATTTTTCATAGAATCCGAATTTCTATTAACATTTTATTTAGAGGTTTCATAGCCAAATTAATTTTGTTGGTGTCGCAGGAACTCAAAAAATATTTAATATTTTAAAATATTTTAAACTTAGCTTATAAATTTTAGGCTGAAATGGTAATTCAATATCTCCTAAAATGAGCCCCAAATGGGAAATTGTTCTCTACAATTTAACTTAGGATAGGGGGATTTAACCAAAATAGGTATAATTCATGTTTGAGTTTTTAGAACTTGACTAGGCCTGGTTTGAGTCTTTAAACATTTACCTAATTGAAATAATCCACAAATTTAAATTCCCCCTTAACCTGTCTAATTAGAGTTCTCCTACATTGATAAAATAAAATCTAGAGAAATAGAACATTATATTATTTTAGTAGGATCTATAAAATTCAAGGATTAGAGATATATTGGTGAATCTTTGATGAATTTCCAATGATGTAGGAATATATTTTTGGATTATGGCTCATTATTCATGGAATTGATTTAAAACCGTGTTCTTGATATGTAATTTAATCAATATAATTATTTATCTTTAGAATTTGCATCCATTTATTCTTCATTCACACATTCATCAAAGAAAGAATCTTCAAAGAACAATCAGGTGACTATATTAACTCTTGGACACTCTCCTCTTCTGCCTTATAATGCTTGAACAACTTGGTATCACACAATCAATTAGATCAGGTTAGAGACATGATGAAAGGGGCAGTTGGAACTCCCTAAACCCTGAATCCCTCTTCCCCAACACACACACACACACACACACACACACACACACACTCCCCCCCTCTCTCTATCCCCCTTTCTCTCTCTATCTATTTTCCATGTCTCTTTCGCATGGAGATCAAATAGAGGGGCCTTGTTATCCGTCATGGTGGTTGGAGGTGGGTAAATTCGATAATAAAGTGGAAGTGGAACACTGACTTTGAGGTGGAGAATCAAGTGATGTTTGATAGAGGATGATTCAATGCTCAATTTTGGGACAGATATTAGTGGACAATGAGGTGGGTAGCTCAAGTGTGGGTTCGACAAGACATAGATGATAGGCGGTGATGATAGTAGAAATTGAAGCATTGAGTGTATCCAATGGTGGGATCAGTGATGGAAAAATTGAATACCAGATAGGGTTTATGGAAAGAATAAAAATATCACACCATGAACACATTTTTAGATAATTTACTATTTATATAAAGGGATACAACCAAATCAATAGAATTACACACCAAATTACCTTTCAATAACACATGATGTGTAGTCAATAACCACATGTTGTATCCGAGTAAACCTCATGAATCAAGCCTTATCATTACACATCGACCACCCGACAAGTTTTACATTCGATATTTGATATGTGGACACATCTTATAGCTAAAAAATGACATGAATGGGTAGTAAATATTCATGAGAAAACTAACCCCTTAAGATACACACATTGTATCTAGTAAGGTATATGGAGTTTACTTTCCTTCTTCTAGTATATATCAAATATTTTCACTAAGTTGAGTGAATAAATAAAATGAATAGTAATTTTAAATATTTTTTCCTAGTATTACTGAAGATAATTTCTTATTTTCTATAAAATTGAATTTATGATGTGTTTTGGCTAGTTAAAGTATCTTAGGACTATAGTGAAAAATATTTGGATTGGGAAAGGCATTCAAAGAAGTCATATGGTTGGTACCCACATGGTGGCACACTAATGACTGAGAATGGGTCCCCCATACAAATTTCAGAGACAATAATCCCTCATGAGTTAGAGGCATGGGTCATCCATTTCAAACACAGGGTTAGGTACAACTTTAAATGCATATCACATGACAAGGATCAGGTCCCCTATATGACTCATGGAGTTAGGTACTCCCCATGAGACAATATATGGGTCCACTATCAATTGATTTAGTATTTAATCAATCAATATTCATTTCCCTTGATGAGGTGTAGTTCCTTTATAGGGTCTAGTACTCCCTTGAATAACATGAATACTTAATTGAGGTGTAGGTCACCCACTATAGGTTTATTGAGGTGATGTGAAAGTTATGAAATTTATGTAGTTTTGATTTTATTGGACTTAGGATTTATTGGGAACCTATAAATTTATTTTTGGATATAACTACAGTGGAATTGATCTATAATGGATGGGACTCCCCTATGTCCTTGGGTTCCATATCCTTAAATTATATATGTAGTTTCTTTGATTTTCCCCTATCTTGGGGTTTGAGTTGACTTTTCATTTCGTCCTTTTTATTTTTTGGGAATACTATTGGGAATTTTTTTACTCACAACTATATGGGAATACTGGTTTACATGTGTTGTTTATTTGAAAATGAAGTATGGTTTCAGGTGACCTAAGTGTATATGGAGTTGGTGTTTAGTGGTTATTGCATGTTACAACTACAATTAGAGATCATACCAAGAGTTCTTGAAGCGAGGAGGTGTTTTACCTCATCATAGGTTTGTTATACTTTCATGAAATCATTTATTATGTATTTTATTTACCTTGAAGTTAGTCTATATGATATTTTTTTTATAGTTGGTATATCATGCATGAATATTTTTTTCTTACAATTTGGTTATTCATATTGTATTAGTGGTTTCCGGTGATATTTTGTATTGGAAATGTGTATATATTACAGGTTCTCAATAGTATAAACCCCCCATGTGTGTTATTAGTTCAAGGTGATTGTCACTATCCTCTAGCCAATTGAAGGTGGGATTAGGCTATAAAACTAGACCTAACCGTCAGTATAAGTGGGGCTTCGATAGACCAGGTCAAGTCAAAGTTCTATCAATGCGGGTTTGTTAGTCTTAGTCTCAGAGTTTCTAGTTAGTATTATTATGATGTTTATTTTAGGAAAATTTAGGGAAAAGGTATCAAGGAATCTTAATTTTGGTTTTCAGAATAAGGAATCCAACATAGGTATGAACAACCGACATATCCTTTCTCTAGGAACATGATAAATTTTTAATTGAGTCAGAATTACAAGGTATCATTTTCAGAGTAAAAACAAGATAGTTGATGCATTATGTAGCTTGTAATTCAGGTTTTTCCATGCGTTGAGTTATCTCACCTAGATATAATTTAATGACTATGGGTTTATCTTTTTGACTACATGAAGACACCCTATATACAATCATCGAAGATATGGGTTTTATGAGATCATTACAATGTTATATTCTCTTTATACTAATTAGTTGAGTGATGAGGTTTAAATTTATGGATATGATTAGGATGTATCTCCTCCCCACGAGTAGAGGGAAGATCAACTATATATTTTTCAAGGATAAAACTCTCCACTTTTGGGGTTGATAACAATTACCACTAATCATGAAGAGACCCCATAGGCAGAGTGTGTTTCATGAGTTACAACTTTTGAGGCCTCTAGGTTTGATAAAATCCTAATCCTCAAGACTCATATGATTGGTTGTAGTTAGTGAATCATGTGTTTCATTTGGTTTAGACACCCATTTAATATATACTGATCTTTGTATCGAGTATCCTTTATGGTTTAGTCATCTATTGGTGGACATTGGATATCCAAACTCACTATGAGGAAACCTTACTATGGTTAGAGTTTGAGTGCCTATTCAAGGGGGAGTATTATCAAGTAATTATAAGGATGGTTCATATTAAAGAGATTCTGGATCTTTACCACAACATCATGACTATGATTGAGTACCTATCATGTTTCAAAAATCTTAAGAGGTAATCTACCTATATGATTCATGATGTATTTTTTTATGGTTAGAAGTTTGAGTGAGGTCTATGAAGAGATATTAGAGATAGGTTTATACCTCTATAAACCTCATCTATATTAGGGTCTTGAAAAGATCATTAGTGATTTATAGCTTCCTAGAAGATATGTAGTGTAGTACTGAATCATGTTTGAGTTCCCCCATAGAGGAATCCTCAAAAAAAATATTTCTAATGATAGTCTTTTCGATCAAATAATTGGAGGCTTGTGAATTTTCAACCTCATTTTAGTGGATCAGTGACAGAGGGTTTCAACAGAGGGTCCAATCTCTAGGTAGATAATACATCCTATTCTTGCGAAGTTAGTAGACACATGGATTGGGATTATCTTACCAGGTGAGTAGTTTTGCGTAGCCAGAGTGGTACCTTGGATGTATCTCTTTGTCATAGGAAGTGTTAGGATCAAGGGGGATCCCCACAGTGGTTAGGCTGGACCTCTATGAGGTGATTTTGGTAGAGGATTTAATATCATAGTAGGAGAAGATATATGTGGATGATGCTTATATCCAATTTCACTCCTATCTATTATAGGTGGTTCTCATGAGGCACATGGAGTTCGAGGATATGGATATAGATAGATGTAATATATAAAGGGATTCAATCAGTGAATTCCAAAAATGGTTCAGGGTGTGATTTATATCTTTTCTATATTGAAACTTGTACTTTTTGATAGCAGACTAATCCATTATTTTATTACTACATCATTTGTTCAAGATGTTGGAATTCTATTGGAGCCCCTATTCTGACCTATTTAATGTAATAATGTCCTAGAGTATCTTTCACATTTATACATTCATATAAGTTCCCCGCTATGATGAGAAACTTAAAATTACATGATGATATTCTTAAATAAAATTATATGGTTGGATAACATTATATGACGAGACACATAGAATGTTGATTGTTAGGTGTGTGTACTCATAAGAAGATGCAACTTCTTCTCATGAAGTTCATTTTTGGTAATTTCTGAGATGGGAGATTATGAGAATAGAACTACCTATAGTAATTCTACATGTTTATGTGTAATAATATATTCCTATATGAAAGAGTGTGTAATGATACTTAGAATTTAATATTATTATTAATTAATTTCATGACTCACACAATTTTATGAATTTCATAATCCATGATGGTATAATTCATGTTTAAGTTAGAAACATCGAGTGTGTCACGAATTATGTGTTATTAATTAATAAATTGAGGATGTATTTGTCCCTTCCATCTTTATAGAAGTTTATATCTCATCCCTTTGATTGAAATGGAACTATCACATTAAATTCTATGGCTATGGTGTAACAATGAGTCTATTTCAGATAGTAAAAGAAATAAATATCAAGAACATAGGTTGAGGACATGAGTGTGTAAGCTTCTTGATGAGATATTATGACAAAGGGATTATATTACACAATAAGCATTCATGTGTGGTTGTCAACATTGTAACATTAACTTCTTTATCTTGGGTGCCTTGACCCATTGTTATATATTAATCTTGGACTTTAGTCAATCCCACCTAATTCCAATGAGAAAGAAGACTAGAGGGACACACAATAAGTGTTTCCATTGATCTCAACTAAATTTTATTTGAATTTAATTATTAGAATAGATTTTATTCTTAAGAGTGATGAATAATTTTTTTCAGGTTTTATTGATAAAAAATATTGAATAAATATTTGTTCTCAAGGTAATTTTTTAATTATGAGAATATATTATACTTTTATATTTCCTGTTATTCAATCAGTAATAACTAATTATTTAATCATTGACAAATAATTTATTTAATTATGTGAATATTTAATAAATATTTATTCTTTAGACTATGAATAGAATATTTATTTCTGAAAAAATATTTAATTAAATATTTATTTGGGAATTTGATAAATGATGAGGAGGATGCGTGGAACAATATTATTTATGGTGATAAATACAAATTTTCAAGTCAGTAAGATAATATTTATCTCTATTCCAGTTGGTGCATGACATAAAAATAAGAATAACAGTATTATTATATGGAATGGGGTCAGATAAGGTTTATTATATTATTTAAGGTCCTTTTTGCAATTAAATAATATTTTAACCTTAAACCTAACTCTATAAATAGATGGCTATATCTATTGTGTAGGTTTAAAATCTATAATTGATAACCATTGTACACAACTAATTTCTATCTAGATTCATCCTTCTTCATCCTCTCAAGAATTTGAAGAATAAGAGAGTTCCCTTCAAGCTCAAAGGAACATAGAGTGATCAATACTAACAATTCAAGATGATTGATCCACTATACCCGCACATGAAAATCCATCGAAATTGTTTGGAGGTCAAAGGAGCATGCACCGATCACTTCTAGAGGGATTATACACTTGGATCCTATAAGCACAACAAAATGTTACCGAAAATGGTTTCGAATAATCAACATCTATTATAAAGAAATTTTCAAATAATTAGGTAATATTTCATAAAATTTAATTAAATCCATTAAAAATTAAATGTTAAAATATCTCTTCTTGGTTCCAGAGACCTTTCTATTCAATATTCAATTATAAAAATTTCATTGGTCATGATGTTCACATCTTGTAAAATATGAAAATGATCCATTAAAATCAAAAAATTCAATAATTTTTTTCACCCAAAATGAACTCCCTTTATGTTTGGAACCATCAAGTGGTATTAGAGGGAGGAAACATTTAAATTTATAATTATTTTTTTTATTTTTATTTATATATATGCAATTGTGGGTAGATTTCATGTCTAGATTATTCATTCTTTAATATAAAGGTTAATTAACATGATTTTGATATTTTAATATTATTCATTCAAGATTCATATTTTCTTAGGGACTTAGCACAAATTAATAATGATTATACATTCAATTGGGAGGTGTAAAAGATTATAGCTGGTAGATTGGGTAACAAAAAAATGTAGTCAGAGTACACTCCATGTTCCCAAGTTCACTACACTAAGATATGTCATCAGATACATGATGCGACGAGCAGTTATTAAATGCATTTCATTTATAGTACACCACTTGTTGACTTGGCCAACCTGGAACAAAATTTGTCAGACTATATGATGTGTTGTTGGTGTACATTTATTTATCCAATATGGTTTGGTGAAAAAATTCATACTAACAATGTGGTTAATCTTATGGTGTATATCACATCGGAATGACAGCCAGGGCCATTAATAAAATACATGATGTATAACCAGTGTTCATGTAATGTGAATAATTAATTCTTAATCTTGGAGAACACACTGAGTTAATCATTGGTTTACATGGACACATGATAAGTGTACCACATGACATGTAGCTCATTAGTACATATCATGTAATCTTATTGAGATACATACTCAGTCCCTGTGTGTTTATCCTAGATACACAAAAAGTGAAGAACGTGAATTGTTACTCGATAGTACATGCAGTGTAGTCTCCCTATAAAGGAAAAAAATTAAATTACATTAAAATATAATTAAAACCCAATTACACAATTGGAACCATATGTGTTTGATTATGTAATAAAAGTTTTGAAGAATTAATAAATGATAAATTAATTCTTTTTTTATTATCTATAACTATTGGTCATGCCTTTTATTTTCCCTAAAGGAATTTATGATGGGTACCTCCATGATAATTCATATGGAAATTAGGATAAATAGAATTAATCAATTGATCAAATAATTAATTAATTAATATAAGTGTGTTTATCTAAATAATAAAGAATGAATTGAAGTGAATGCTAGCTAGTGTAATTTTTCATATTCGTTGCATGTGTTTGAAAAATCATGAGATTTGAAAATACATATGTATGAGTTTGTTTTATTCAATTTAATTTTATTGCATGGTTTTTCAATTTATTATTATTAAATTAAATAATATGACCTGTGTGTCATGCCTCCTGCTTTTATTATGTAGGATTTGTGTGTCAATGTTTGTTTATGTAACTCCCCTTAAATAATCCATTGGTTATCCTCTTTCGTGTGCGAGTTATAAACATTCATAATAAAAGGATTATCCCAAGGCGCATGAAGATGGTTTAGGATTGAACTAAGATAAAACCAACCTAAATGATACATGGATGGACATGTGTAATGTTGCAACTCAACTGATATAATGAGTTTTCCCCAAGGGTTATAGCTTGATTTGTTTTCCTCTCAATAAATCATCTATTAGATAATATCACTATAGGGTCATTTATTTATTTATTTATTTCTATCTTATGTATGATTTATTTCATGGATGCAGGACCATGATCACATAAATAAATTTCTTAATATACAAATATAGAATTTAAATAAATGGTTATGTGTAAGTGTTTTATCAAAACATGGATATTCAATTAAGTAAAATCCAATTAATATTAACAAGGAATATAAAAGATAAAACAGGAAAAATTTTCATAAAATACCTCAAGTTAATATTAAGTCATTACACCTTACGTCATCTAAATTAAGATGAAACTATAGTTAAAGTGTTGGTTTAGGCCATAGTCAGGGGAACTGTAAATTATTAAGGAGTATAAACTAATATTACGGGTTGATTTAATGTAAATTGAATTAAATTTAACATACATAGTCTATTCAATAAAAATTTGGAGGTAACTATTGAGGAAATATTATTTAGGATTTATGGAGTGGGGAGCCCACTCAATGATTCAAGGAGTTTCCAGTTTCTAGTTGGAAAGACCTCCTATGAAAATAACTTCTTATAGTTTTCATGTCCAAGTAGGAATCATAAGGAAGGGAAATATGGATCCTTTCCATTATAATGTCTTAAGTGATGAGGAATTCCTATTTCAATAGTGAGGGATACTGATACTTGATAAAATAGTGGGAGAATTAAAACAATTTAAATTATTATTATATATCACATAATTTTTAATCAAGAATAGTTCTTATAATATTCTCTTGTATTATTATAGAATAATGGAAAGTTCATCAAATACATTATCCCTTTGATTAATTTTTGAGAAAGAACATCTCTTTACAAGTAATAACTTCAAAAAATGGTTTAGATGATTACATGTAGTGTTGTTCCATGAATGAAAATTTTATGTGATAGAATCCTCAATACCCGATCCTCTTGCTAATTAGGAAAGTTATGAATAGTTTTATATATATGACAAAAATTAGAGAGATATGGTTTATGTTCAGTGTTTAATTATTTCATCAATGTATAATGAACTCATAAATTCACATGAAGAAATGGATTCTTATATAATGCTTCAGTATCTCCGTTGTATTTATTAGGAGAGGGAAAGTTAGAAAAAATTTGTGATATCCAAGGAAATATTATATAGTAAACTTAGAGAAGGTGCACCAAGTAGGCCTCATGTAGTCAAATTTATTAGATACATTAAGCACTTAAAGTTTTTAGGGTTTAAGCTGCCTGATGAACAACACACTGATCTCATTCTTACATCACTCCATTAGAGTTTCTATATTTTTGTTGTCAATTATAATATGAACAACATATATAAGTCTCTTCTAGATATTCTCACAGTACTTTTCCAAGTTGATAAGGAGAAAAATCATGAAAATCATTTTATACTTATGGTAATAAAAGGAATGTCTAGGTGAAAAATATTTAAATCTAAAGATTCTTCACAACCCCACCCCCGAAGAAGAGAAGATTCATGAAAAAAGCAAGGGAACATGATGATATCTATTTTTCAAGTTGAAAGAAGGTCCACTGGAAGAAAAAATAAAAACATTAAAAGAAGAAATGGGAAGCTTAAGGTGTTTTTGATATCAATTTATATTTATCTATTTATATAAATTGGGTATTAGATACAACATGTGGTGATCACATATATTTTCAAATATTGGAACCATGTAGATTCTAGATGATTTATCTGGGTGAATTAGACTTATGAGTAGCCAATTGTGCTAGAATTTATGATATTACTATTTGGGAATACCAAATCATGTTACTGAAAATAATTATCTTGGTTTTAAAATATTTTTATTATGTTCTATATTTTAAAAAAATTATTTCTGTATCCAGATATGATATATATGTATTTATTTTCAAATTTTGGAATGCATGTTTATTCTTTTATAAAAATAATTTTTTTATGGTATGGTAAATTTAAATATTGGACTTTATGTGTTTAATTACATGAACCAAGTAGTGGAAATAAACATTTAAAATAGTTCACATGACTCATAACATGACCACGTTGTTGAGCGCGTCAAATTAGTTGTTTATTTTTAACTAGAATTTCTGTAGTATAACAGAAACCCTAGGTAGTATCTCGACAGAGCCTTAGATAATTAAGTTTAAAATGAGGTTTCTATTGAGAAACTAAAAGAGGAATGGGTATTTATAAAACTTGGGGTTTTTTATTTTAAAACACAAATTGAAACTATACTACTAAGTGAGGGAAACAAGATAGAGAAATCGTGATCAAACCGGTTAAGTGTCCCTTGATGCTCAATCCGTCATCACTCTCAAGGGAATGGGAAGGATAATTGATTCCTTGATTTATAAACACTAAAACCAGTATGGTATGTGAGTTATTACTGGGTTACCACCTAGTGTTTTATTGATCAATGATATTGATTTTCGACGACCGCTCAAAATCAACAAACTTGAATCGATGTAAAAGCGGAACTCAATCAAGGTATCACATAAAAAACGTGATGAGATAACCTATTTTGTTTCAATGATAAAATATTACACAAGAAAATAACATTCATATTCATGGGTTTAATATCCTATAATTTATCAACCGACATAATCTATTCGCACACTCATAAAAGGGAAGGGGTGAGAAAAGTGGCAACCACGCTCAAATCATCACAAGATCCGGGTTATGCATGGAAGCATGAGTATTCTTGTTACTTTGATTTGTATTTGATCATACCAGAATAAAAAAAAATTAATAATTTATAAATTAATAACAATTTACAAAAAACCTGGAAAATAAATTACCTTATGAAGATTACAAGCATGAAGCTCAAGATTACAACAAAGGACACCCCCCAAATTGATCACTAGAGGTTTAGAAGTACATGGGGGATAAGAGTGAGAGAATGGATGAATAAATCTATCTAATTCGAATAACCCTTACACATGGTCATTCCAGATGACATAATTAGGTATAGGAGTAATTTTATGGACAAAAACATCACACTTTCCACAAAAGAAGTCAAGTGCCTAAGGGACTAGGTCACTATTCATGACAGAATTTTTAATCCTTCCTTAACCAGATGGTTGAATGAAAAAAATGCGTTCAATCTTTATAAATTAGGTGGGGAGGTGAGTCCTTGAGTTAGATGTCTAATGGAGAAGGAATCAGACCAATTGGTTCTCCAAGCCCCGAGTTATGGCCCAAATACATAAGGGTGGTCCAATCTGGCTCGCCCAGAATTTCTTCTCATTATGGGCCTATTTTGGGACTCCAAATGGACCAATTGGGATCCATGATCTTCTAGAGAAATGTAGCACACATTGTTTTCATTAATAAACCTATTTTTATTCCAACTGGATAAACGTATTACCCACAGTATATATTAATGTCCACATGCATGCTTGGTGTCTTGCGCAGTTTGGCCCATTTTTCTTGAATTCCATCACGAGCTCTCTAAATCACCTCCTCCTACAATATAAACACCGAAAAAAGTAAAATTTACCTATTAAATAGTGATAAAAATTAATTCATTGAATCAAACATAAATTTAAATTTATTATTATATTTTGAATATTCATTACAAAACTAGTTTAAAACAGCAGTGTAAGGGTGGAATTGAATAGTGAATCTCTATGTGATAACACCCGACACCTAAACATTTGTACTCCTAGGAAAATACACATATCAAAAAAATGATGCATGTATATATTTCCAACATCATGAATATTTAACATTAGAGGAAATTTTAATTCATTAAAGTAATGTGATCAATGCACAAACCACACCAAGGAGTTCTTCCTAGAGAAAATGAAAAAAATGTCTCATAAATCATATCACAATGAAATTCAAAGAGATTCATGATAGAAAATTGAGAAAGGAATTCAAATTTCAACCATTCCACTAACTCTCCATGTGCATGTGTGAAAAACATTCAATGCTATGCTTTCCACTTTCTATCTAATAAATATAGGTTATTTTAACATTTTTCAGCTTAAATGATTTTTTCCAAAAAACCTACCCTAAATCCTTTGTAATAATATTTCAATACCCACTCACTTAAGCATTCATAGAAGTCAAACCATAAGCTCTTGACCTAGTTATCCCCATACATTTCACATTTCATCACTCCCCTCATTTATTATTTTTGTTTTTTTTCCAGAAGTTGCATTTGGAACAAATCTCACACTCATCTCTCAACCCTTGTTTTATCTCCTCACGACACTAATTGTAATAATTATAAAAAGATAAAAGGTTGGGGAGGAGTAGTTTTTGACCTACCCAAGACACAACACAATTTTTTGATTTGTTTTTGTTTTTTTGTGGGCATGAAATAGTTGAATATTAGGTACACATGCATAGGTCAATCCGGTATAGTAATGAAACAGATCAGATAAGGAACGAACGTATGTAAATATCATTTGAAGATGAAAAATATTAACCTAAATTATATTTACCTTCTACTAATTAAGAAATATTCACACTTTTTGGTTTGGTTCAAAAATGTGTGGAGATATTAGTGACACTATTTTCCCAAAAAACTACCCACACAAGGGGAATCAATCATCTCAATGTTTTCACAGAGATTCAACAATTTATATCATTGAAAAAAATACAATTCACTAAAAATCACTCCCTGATGATAAATTCATACAAACATTCATTCCATAACAGAGATAGGTTTTCATCAAATGTTAAATCAACATGGAATAAAAAATTTCAACATGAATTTTCAGTAAGTTCCATGATTTGGTGACCATAAGGGGGGGGGGGGGAGTAAAAATACCATAAATAAGGAGAAAAAGAGAAGAAATAAGAAAGACAATGAAAATACTAATGAACTCAACAAGATGGGGAAAAGTGAAAATACCATAAAGCAGGAGAAAAAGAGAAGAAAGAAGAAAGACAATGAAAATACTAATAAACTCAACAAGATGGGGAAAAGTGAAAATACCATAAAGAAGGAGAAAAAGAGAAGAAATAATCAAGATGATGAAAATATTAATGAAACTAGGAATGTATCCACCCCCACACCTAGAATGTGTAGTATCCTCTCTGTAATAATTGAGAATGTGAGAAGGAAGGATAAAACCTGGTGTGTTTCACTAGTATGTTGCTTTTAGAAGGTGGATTTCCTCCACCAAATTCATTGTAAAATCCTCCTAGAAGTGTTTAAGTCGCTTCCCATTAATGGTAATACTTCTTCCACTCTGCTCATGAAAAATCTGAATTACACCAAAAGGGTTAACATTAGTAACAATATAAGGACCGAGACATCGGGAACAAAGCTTACCTGGGTGGAGATTTAGCCTAGAATTGTACATTAGGACCTTATAACCAATATGGAACTTACAATGATGAATAATGCTATCATGGATAGCCTTTTTTCTTCTCTTTATAAATATGGGAGTTCTCATATGCATCACGTCTAATTTCTTTGAACTCTTGAATTTGCAGCTTCTTATGCCCACCTGCATCTGAAATGTTCATATTACATTGTTTAACATCCCAATATGAACGGTGTTATACCTCCACTAGGAGGTGAAAAGCCTTTATAAATACAATTATTTATGGTGACATCTTGATTGGGGTTTTAAAAGCTATACAGTACACCCAAAGTGCATCATTCAAGCGCAAACTCCAATCTTTCCTGTTGGGTTGTACTATTTTTTCCAAGATTCTCTTACCTTCACAATTTGATATTTCTGCTTGTCCATTAGTTTGGGGGTGATATGAAGTGGAGACTTTATGATCAACCCCATACTTATGAACAATATTTTTCATGTTGCGATTGCAAAAATGTGAACCCTGGTCACTAATGATGAATCTTGGCAAACCAAACCGACTAAAAATTTGGGACCTCACAAAATAAAAAACTCGAGAGTCATTGGTCCTAGTGGCCTTTGATTCCACCCATTTAGAGACATAGTCCACAAAAAATAATATGTACACAAAGTGAAATGAATTTGGAAAAGTTTCCATGAATTCAATTCCCCATGCATCAAAAATTTCACAAAATAAGATGGGTTATTGGGGCATTTCATTTCTCTTGGAGATATTCCTTGTGAGTTGACAATGAATACATGACTTGAAAAATTGATGGGAATCCCTGTACAATGTTGGCTAATAAAGTCCTGAGTTAAGGATATTTTGATCTGTACATTGAGATCCAAAGTGGCTTCCACATTCCAATGTGTGGAAGAAGGTCAAAACAGAGGTGAACTCATGGTCAGGGACACACCGACGAACTACTTAGTCACCATAAATTCTATAAAAATATGGGTCATCCCAAATGTACCACCGAGAATCATGTTTAAGTCTCTGGGATTGGGAAGTTCTGAAATCATTAGGGACCCTAGATGTTTCTAGAAAATTCAAAATTTCCACTTACTAGGGGTAAGGTCCACAACATCACAAAGGTTCTCATGAGGAAAGAATTCTCCAATGGGGAGGGATGAGTCAACATGGTGGTCCAGTGGTGGATAAATCCTACTAATGAGGTCAGATACAACATTTTTAACCCCCTATTATCTCTAATATCAAGGTCAAAATCTTGGAGGAGGAGCATCCACCGTATGAGGCGGGGCTTAGCTTCAGGTTTCATTAGGAGAAATCAAAGGGCAACATGGTCAAAAAATAAAATCACTTTTGACCCAATAAGATATGAACAAAATTTTTCCAAGGAAAAAAAATAGAAAAGAGTTATTTTTTAGTGGTTGTGTAGTTTACCTGGGTAGGTTCAAGGGTACATGATGCATATGCAATGACATGAGGATCCTTCTCAACCCTTTGTGATAAAATTTCCCCAACTGAAATGTTAGAGGCATCACACATAAGTTCTAAGGGGAGATCCCACCTTGGAGGTTGGATGATGGGAGGTGATATGAGACTCCTTTTTAGTGAATTTAAAGAATACTCATAATTTTTATCAAATACAAAATCAGAATCTTTTTGTAATAACTGGGACAATGGAAGTGCGATCTTACTAAAGCCTTTAATGAATCGATGGTAAAAACCAGCATGACCTAAGAAAGATCACACCTCACAAACGCATTTTTGGATATTGAAGGGATGAAATTAATTCATTTTTATATTTATTAACTTGAATTCCATTATTTGAAATGACATTCCCAAGAAATACCCCCCGCTCAACCATTAAATGGAATTTCTCATAATTTAAAACAAGATCTTTTTCAATGCAGCAATAGAGGACATAACCTAGGTGTTCCAAACAATCATCAAAAGAAAAACCATAAACCATGAAATCATCCATAAATACTTACATACAACTCTCAAGGAACTCATAAAAAATACTCAACATGCATCGCTGAAAAGTATCAGGAGCATTTCACATAACAAAAGGCATTCTTCTATATGCAAATGTGCTAAATGGATAGGTAAATGTTGTATTTTCTTGATCCTCGGGGGATATATGTATTTGAAAATAACCCAAATATTCATTAAGGAAACAATAATGGGACTTAACCTCCAATCTTTCTAACATTTGGTCAATTAAAGGTAAAGAAAAGTGGTCTTTCTGTGTGGCTTGATTCAGTCGGCGGTAGTCAATATAGAATAGACAACTGTTTAGCACACGTGTTGGAACTAATTCATTCCTTTCATTTGAAACAACTGTTATTCCTATTTTTTATGCACAATTGGCACTGGGATAACCCATTTACTATTAGATATAGGATAAATGATCCCTGTAGCAAGTAATTTACTAACTTCCAATTTTACCACTTCAAGGAGAGTGGGATTCAACTGGAGTTGAGATTGTCTTACGGGCTTAGCCTCATCATCCAAAAGTATATGGTTCATAAAAATAGATTGTATAATCACAAGAATATCAGCCAATGTCCATCCTATTTTCTTTTCACACTCTCTCAAAAGGTTGAGCAGTTTCTATTCCTATTGTGGAGAGAGGTTAATGGAAATAATGATGGGAAATTTGTATATACCCTGAAGATATGCATATTTTAAATTAGAAGGAAGTTTTTTAATTTCCAAAACTGGTGGTTTTTAGATTGAGGGGGGGTATTTAGGGGGATTGAGGTCCATGAAACTGTCTATCTGCTCATATTTATTCTCTAATGAAAGAGAATCTATAGAAATGAGATTTTTAGAATCATCGACGGTCATGGGTACCTCAGAATGAACACACTCATAAATTAAAGTACAAAATTTACATTTTTCTAACCCCACAAAACAATAAAAACATGAATCAAAACTCAAATCATACAAGGGGGAAGAAGAGGAAGATTAATCATAGTATGGGTTGAGGAGAGAATTGTGTGTGTGTGCATTATTTGAGAGCATTTCCATCAAATAGACAAGAAGAGTGGAGTGCTCTTCAATGGGGTGTTTCATAGAATCAAGGATGTTAAAACTTATCTTTTCTCCAATGAACTCCATGGACAACGTACCATTATGAACGTTGATGATCGTCTTTATTGTTTCGAGTAATAGACTCCCAAGTATGAGAGGGTCTTGTCCTTGGTTTCAGGTATCTTCTATCTCAATAATGTAGAAATCAACGGGGAAGATGAGATTCTTCACTCTTACAAGGACATCCCCAATCACTCCTGTTGGATGTGTAGTACTTCGGTTGGAATGTTTTACGACAATTCCTGTTGGTTGAAGCTCTCCAACCTATAGATAAGTATACACAGAGTGAGACAATACATTAATTTAAACACCTAAATCTAGCATAGTATCAGAAAAGAAGGTCTCCCCTATTGTACATAGTATCGTGAATGTTCTCGGATCCTTGAATTTGGTTGGCATTGCTGGTTGAATCAAGGATGAGACATTCCTTCCCAAGTTGACTCTCTCATTCCCCTTCATCCTCCTTCTATGGGTGCAAAGATCATTAAGAAATTTGACATATCAAGGGATTTGTTTAACTGCATCCAATAAAGTAATGTTAAATTGAATATTTTTAAATGTATCCATTATTTCATTATCAATATCATTATCAAAATTATTCTTAGATTTATAGAGTCTTTGGGGGAAAGTAATAGGAATGGATTGTTCGTTTTAATCATCAATGATAATTTGATTACCCTTTTTATTTTTCTTTTCTTCATTGTAATATTTTATGGGTGGAGAAAGAGTGTTTTAAATAGGGGACATACATGTTGTGTAGAATCAGTATAAGGAGAAACTTATTTACCACCAAGAAGTGTAACTACATATACATTACCTTTGTCCTTCAGATTGGCAATGGGTTGTGATGGTAGTTGTCCAGAACCTTGCATCTTAAGATCATCGATGGTGTTTTCCAATTTCCCCACTTGAGTTTGCAGGTCTTGAATAGCTGATTGTGTGGTTTGTTGGGATTGTAGGTTTTGGGTTTCCATTTACTTCACCACATCCTCAAGTATTGGTTTAGATTTGGGAGGGTGAGGATGATTGTTTTGAGAAGTTTAAGGATAATAAGGTTGAATACCTTGGCCTTGTTGATACCACTTCTTCTTGAGGTAGATTGAGTTTCATACTTGTCAGCACCAGGGTTTTTCTTGCCACACAAGATTTGGATTTGGCCTGAATTTTTTTTCCTGAAGGGAGGTGCTTGTTGAAATAGAAAACCTAGGAACTCGGCTACACAAGACTCAGGCGAATCTTGGAGTTGTGGGCACTGGTTAGAAAAATGAGTATTTTCAGAACAAATACCACATTGTAATGGAACATGAGGAGATTGTTAGTTACCTTGTGCTTGAGATAATTTCCTTAAAAGGGTATGAATATCATCAATATTGTTATCTACCTTTTGTTTTAGAGATGAATGACTTAACTCATGTACTCCTCAGGTTGGTGCAATAGCTCGTGTACCAAATTTTTGTGCATTTTGATCCATGTTGGCTATTAAGTCACGAGAGATGGAAAGAGTTTTATCAACAAGGGAACCACAATATGCAGTATATATCATTCTATGATCCATGGGGACAATTAACTCGTATAAGTATTTAATTAGAGATTTTTCACTAATTTGGTGGTGGGGGAAACTTGAGAAATGTCTTTTGAATTGCTCCCAATATTCATGAAGGGTCTCTCCTTGTGATTTTCTAATTCCACAGATTTATTTTCTAATTGTTGAGGTTTGGGAGGTAGGGAATAAATTCTCTAGAAAGAGTTGTTTAAGGTAATTACATACCCCAATTTTGGTAGGCATATAGTATATCCAGTCTTTGGATACACCATCAAGGGAGAAAGGGAAGACCCTAAACTTAATTAGGTCCTCAGACACATTTTGGGGTTTCATGGTGGAGAACACTATGTGAAAAACTTTGAGTTGTTTGTGAGGGTAATAACCAAGAAGACCATGATATTTGGGAATTAGGTGGATGAGGCCTGATCTCAACTCAAATTTGGCTGCTTCCTCGGGATATTGGATGTATACAGGTTGGTACTCCACATCTGGGGTGGTCAGTTCTTTTAAGGTTCGATTATTTGCAGCCATGTTTTCTTTGGTTTGATTGGGTTCAATTTTTGATTGGTTTATGACCACATGAGGTTCCAATAGGGGTTAATTAGTGTTAATTTATTGACCTTATCTAGATTCTTTGATTTGTGTGTGAAGTGTCTTTTCAATTTCAGGGTCAAATTCAAGCAATTTTTCTTTTTCTGATCCGGTCATGGAAATTAGTTGTGAATTTTGTTTGTTTTTCTGATTCAATATGGATAAAATTACTTAATAATGGTGAAATGAGAATATAATGTTATAATATATAATTATATAGAGAGATATAGAGAATAAAAATAAGAATATATATAGAGAGAGAGGAAGAACACACAAAAACAACCAAAAATAGAAAAAAAACCAAAACAAAAATAATCAAATGGGGGTGGGGTATTAAAAGGAGTACTAATTAATAAGTAAAATAAATAAATAAAAGGAAATAAATAAAAAAATTATATTGTCTCCCTGGAAATGGTGCCAAAATTTGATTGCGTTGTCGATCACATCAAATTAGTTGTTTATTTTTAACTAAAATTTCTGCAATATAGCAGCAACCCTAGGTCGTCTATCGATAGAGCCTTAGATAATTAAGTTTAAAAGGAGGTTGTGATTAAGAAAATAAAATAGGAATAAGTATTTATAAAACTTGGGGTTTTTTATTTTAAAACAAAAATTTAAACTATACTACTAAGTGAGGGAAACAAGATTGAGAAATCATGATTAACCCGAGTAAGTGGACCTTGATGCTCAATCCGTCATCGCTCTCAAGGGAATGAGAAAGATCATTAATTACTTGATTTATACAAACTGAAACCAGTATGGTATGTGAGTTATTAATAGTTTACCACCTAGTATTTTATCAATCAACGATATTGATTATCGATGACTGCTCAAAATCAACAAACTTGAATCGATGTAAAAGTGGAACTCAATCAAGGAATCACATAAAAAACGTGATAAAATGACTAGATTTGTGTCAATGATAAAATATTACACAAGAAAAGAACATTCATATTCATGGTTTCAAGATCCTGGAATTTTTCAACCGACATAATCCACTCGCACACTCATGAAAGGGAAGGGGTGAGAAAAGAGGCAACCACACTCAAATCATCAAAAGATCCTGGTTATGCATGTAAGCATGATGATTATTGTTCCTTTGATTTTTATTTTATCATACTAGAATAAACAAAATTAAGATGGTATAAATGATGAAAAATTTACAAAAAAAACTAGAAAATCAATTACCTTATGAAGATGACAAGCGTGGAGCTCAGGATTCCAACAAAGGATACCCCCCAAATTGATCACTAGAGGTTTAGAAGTACTTGAGGGAGAAGAGGGAAATAATGGATGAATAAAGCTCTCTAATTCGAATAACCCTTACCCATGATCTTTCTGAAGGAGATAATGAGGGAGAGGAGTTAATTTTATTGACAACAACATCACACTTTCCACAAAAGAAGTCACGTTCTTAAGGGACTAGGTCACTATTCAGGATAGAATTTTTAATCCTTATTTATCTGGCTTGATGACTAACCAAAACGTGTCCAATTGTCATAAAATTAGGTGGAGATGTGAAAATTTAAGTTAGATGTCCCAGGGAGGTAGAATCAGGCCCATTGGATCCTTGAGTCACGTGTTATGACCCAAATACAGAAGGGTGGTCCAATCTATCCCGCCCAGAATTTCTTCACATTGTGGATCTATTTTGGGCCTCCAAATGGACGAATTGGGATCCATGATATTCTAGAGAAATGTATACCACATTGTATTGAATGAATAGACCCATTTTTATCACAATTATATGCACTTATTATCCAAATTTCATATTAATGTCCACATGCATGCATGGGTTCTCATGCATTTGGCCCATTTTGCTTGAATTCCATAACGTGCTCTCCAAATCACCTCTTCCTACAATGTAAACACAGAAACAAGTAAAATTTCCCTATTAAACAGTGATAAAAATTAATTCATTGAATCAAAAATAAAGTTAAATTTATTATTATATTTTTAATATTCATTACAAAACCAGTTTAAAACAGAAGTGTAAGGGTGGAATTTAATAGTTAATCACTATGTGATCATACCACAACCAATTATGAAATCACCATCTAGTCATGTAAACAAAAATAGTTTGACTTAATTATTCAAATATGGATATCTGGATTCATCTTAAATAAAACCACTTGGTGTATGTTACAATTATTTACAAGGAAAAATGACCAAAGACCTATTAAGTGGAAAATGTGAAAGGTCTAACGTTCTCCTTGAATTAGTTTATACCTATGTGTGTGGACAATTTACAATTTAAGAAAGGGATGGGAACTCATACATCATAATTTTTACTGATTATTTTTGTATATATTGATATCTATACTTAATTAGTAATAAGTTAGATTATTTTGATTAATTTAAATAATACAAGAATGAATTTTAGAACCATCTTGGTAAGAAGATTAGGAAACTCTGCTTAGACCATGGATGAGAATATCTTAACCCTGAATTTGTTAATTATTTATTAGATTTTGGGATTATGTCCCCAATAAATCCTCCTTATCCACCTCAGTATAATAGTGTAAGTGAAAGGATAAACCACACCTTGTAATAAAAAGGTTAGATCAATGATGATTCATGTGAGTCTTAAATATCCTTTTGGGGGAATGCATTACAAATTGTAGTATACATATTAAACTAAGTGAAAAATAAATAACAATCCATTATTCAATATCATATTTGGTATGGAAATAAGACTATTTTTTCACATAAAATGTGAGGGGTTGTGAAGAGTTTTTTAAGTCCATTATTGGAAAAAAAATTCACCCCAAGGAACGAAGTGTATCTTTATAGGGTATCCAAAGGAAAATGAAAGATATTATCTATATAATAGTATAGAAAAGAAATATGTGGTTAACATACATCCTAACTTTGTTGAAGGGGATAACATATATAAATTATATATTTGGAGTGAGATAAAATTCAACGAATTATGGGTTTAAGATACTCAAGAGTTGGCATAGGAACAGATTCCACAAATCCTTATGGAATAGAACATTCTAGAGATACAAGTACTGAATAAGAGTATAGAGATGTTAGAGAACCTGAAAGATATGGTTTTCTAGTCACCAAGGATGGAGAATCATTAATAGTTTATAATAATGATCATATAAACTACATGGATATAGTAAGTGGAATTGATGTTTCCAAATGAAAATAAGATATGAATTCCAAAATGGATTCCATGTACGAAAACCAATTCTGGATTTTGGTAGATTCTCCAGTGGATATAAACCCCATTTTTTTTAAATGGGTATTAAAGAATAATATGGAAATGGATGAATGAGTTAGTACTTATAAGGAACAACTGGTTACAAAAGGAGTGTCAAATAATAGACTATGATGAAACCTTTTCACTAGTTTATTTACTAAAACCTATCAAAATTCTACATGATAGGGTGGATTAGTAGGACTATAAGATTTAGAAAATGGATTTCAAAGCATCCTTGCTTAACAAGAGCCTTTAGGAAGATTCCTATATGATACAACCTGAAGGGTTTGTGACTTCAATGGATTCCAAGAAGGTATACAAGTTGTTAAGATCTATTTAGGGATTAAGGTAAGAATCCAAGTCATGAAACATTATATTTGATGAATCCATAATGAAATTTGGTTTCATAAAGAACAAATGTGAGACTTGTGTCTATAATTGGTTTAGTGGGAGTGTATTCATTTTCTTAATTGTTTATATCAATGACATAATACATATTATAAATGAAATACCAATCTTATAGCCTATTAAATCCAGGTTGAGCGCATGATTCTACATGAAGGGCTTAGGTAAAGAAACATATATTATTGGGTTCAAGATCCATCATGATAGATCCAATAGGTTTCTTCTACTAAGTTAGAGTAAATATATTGAGAAGATAATGAAGTGATTTAGTATGGAACCATCCAAAATGGAATTGTTTCTAGTGTTACATGGGATTAATATTTCCAAGAAAATGTTCACTCATATATATGAAGAAATAAAAAGGATGGTAAGGATTCCATATGCATAAGTGATCAAATCTATCATGTATTCTATGATATATACTAGGCTAGATGGATCTTATACCTTAAGTGTGGTGGGGGAGATATCAAGATGAACTAGGAGACCACCATTGGATGGTAGTCAAGAATGTCCTTACATATCTAAGGAATACTAAGGACATTCTCATGGTCTATAGAGGAGATAATGATTTTTTTCAAAGGATATGTAGATTCTAGTTTCCAAACAAATCAAGACAATTTGAAATCATATTCAGGATACATATTCACTCTCAATGGAGGTGTTGTGACCTAGAAGAACTAAAACCAAGCCAGGGTCACATATTCTATAAAATATTCAGATTTTACTGTGTCTTTTTGAGTTTGATAAATAAGTAATTTGGCTATGAAACTTCATCCAAGAGCTTGAAGTGGTGCCTAATAGTAATGACCCTGTCAAAATTTATTGTGATAATACTGCAGCTATGAATCTTGCAAAGGAGGAAAGATCACATCGACATAAAAATAAAAAAATTCATAAGTATCATCTATTGAGGTATTTTGATAAAAGATATGACATCAAAATGATTATAATATATATGGAATACAACATGATGGACCCATTAACTAAATACTTAAATCAACATAAACATGATCATCATGTGAGGTTTAGAAGACTAAAATATTTAGGTAGTTGGCTTTATTCCAAGCTGGATTCTGTTGGATTTAGTGTTCTAAAACCAACTATTTATACTTTTTATTACATGTATATTCAAATAATTTAATATTAATTAAACATATTATTACATATTATTCATTATTCTACATTAATTTAATGTAATAATGTCATAGAGTTTTCTCTACATTGACAAGGTCATAACATTTCCCCTCTATAATGAGAAACTAGAAATTCCATGAAGATATTCTTAAATATAGTTCTATGGTTGGATAAAATTCTATGATTGGACACATCTATTATTTATTTTTAAGTGAGAGTACTCATAATAAGATAAAAATTATTCTCATGAAGTTTGTATATGATAATTTCCAAGATGAGATATTATTAGAACATACCCACCTATAGGAATTATATATGATTATATGTCATCATATATTACTATATGTGAGTGTGTGTACAATTATTTATAATTTAAGATTATTATTAATTCTTTCCATGAATCATGAACTTTGATGTATTTATGAAACCATGATGATACAATTCATAGTGAAGTTGGATACGTTGGGTGCATTATGAGTGATAAATTATTAATTAATTAATCAAGGAATGATTTTCCCTTACATATTTATGGAAGTTAATATTTTGGGCCTTTGATTGAAATGGAACTATCACATTAAATTTCATGGTCATGGTGTAACGATGAGTTTATTTCATATATCCAACGAAAGGTGTATCAAGAACATAGGTTCATGACATGGGTGTTAAACCTATTTGATGGGATATTATGATAGAGGGATTATATTACACAGTAAGCATTCATGTGAGCTTTTTTAATGTTGAGAAATTAAATTCTTTCTATTAGGTGCCTTGAACCATTGTTAGATTGTAATCTTGGACTTTGGGGAAGCCCACCTAATGCCAATGAGAAATAAGCCTTGTCACACAAGGTTTTTTTTTCTTTTCTGTCATTGTATTGATCCGGCCCATTAGAAATACCGATCCTTTTCATGGGTATTTTATGAGATAAATCTTGAGTTTTGAAGTTTCATATATGTCTAACCACCCTAATTTGGGATCCCCATTGTTTGTTTAGTAGTTTTTGAAGAAAGGGTGGTTACTTCATGATTTGGGCCAACCGTGAGCCCATTCCCAGTTTTAAAAACCGAATTTGTTTCTTTTATAAATCTTTTTTTTCATCCTTTTTAACACATTCAACTTCCAAATTGTCCTATACTGATATATTAAAACTTATTTATCCTTTTGGACCCATTATAAATTCATAGGCCGGGTGAATTTGGGTTACTCATTTAGGTATTGGGCCAGCCCATGGGCCCATTTCCTGTTTAAAAAAAATAATTTGTTTCATTTATATATTTTTCATTTTTTACTATTTTTCGGTGATTCCACCTCCCCCTCGAATACAATAACCCTATCCTAACCCTCATAATATATTTTACCTCTTTGGAGATCATGTTGGTCGCGAATTAGGGCGAAAATCTCAGGAAACCTCAAATCGCCCAGAATTTCTAAGGTAACTTTTATCATTCATAAATCAATAAATTCGTACTCCTTTAGCCATAACTATTATTCCCCTGGTTCTTCCAGACCTTAGGAGTCTCTCCAAGAATTTTCAAGCCATTTACTTTTCTCTAGGGCTTCAGATCTAATGGAAGAGGAAGAGTTTTCTAGGATGAAAGGTGAGATTCCTTCTCCTTTCTTCTTCATCTTCCCCCTCCTTTCATTATTTCTTGGTTTTATATTGTACCCTAGTCTTGATCGACCTAGGGTTTTGTTATACCATATTTTTTTATGGGGTTTCTGTTTGTTTAGGTCTGATATTTTTAGTTTTATGGTTTATAAACCCGCGGCGGGTGATTTTGGGTGTGCGTTTCAATTACGCCAAAGATTTGAGGTAGGATACCCCTTGCACATGACTTTATTATTTAAGTTTCATAATTTTATTATATTTAACACCATATATATATGTTTATTATTGTTTTTCATCCTTTGGATAATTTTATTGGTGTTCAAAGTGGTTGTTTAATCATTGGTTTGTGAATGGTAGTGTTGTTTTGTCATGAAAGTTCTCAACAAGTGTTTGTTTAAATGTTCCGTTATCTTTTGCAAATGTTTTGTGAGGTTTATAATCTGGTCTATGGTATTTTTAACATGTTACAGTATCTTTAATGAAAATATGGCTTTCAATTGGTGTTTTATTCCTTTTCATGTACTTAAAATAAATTGTTTTGTTTAAAAAGGGCATGTCACGTGTTCGGTAAATTGCCCGGTTGGCTTTTATGTGTGATGTGTGATTTAAAAGTTATTTGTTTGGATTTATAAAGGAATTGTAATAATGATAAATGGTATTTTTGGGTACTTATATGGATTTCCTATTTGTATTTTTTTTTACAATCGAGTGGGTTTTGATTTACAACATATTTTGGCCCGAGTTGCCCAAAAATGGACTATTTCACATCTTTATGAAAATGGTTGTGTTTTGAATATGTAACCTGAGTATTATAAGAGATTTATGAATGAGGTTTTCTGCTGTAAATGATGTTTATACAGATCCTTAATAAAATTAAAATTCATACCTTCATCAAAGGTTAGTTTAGAGAAAATGTTTAAAGGCCCGTTTGGCATTTCCTAGAAATGAAGGAGTGTTTTACTTGTATATAACAAGTTGTGAAATTGGGATTGTTTTATGGTCCATTAAATGATTTTATTAAATGTTTATTGGGCTTCCAAATATGATTTGGTTTGGTTATGATGTGTTTTTATAATTTAAAGAGTGTTTTTGAAAGAGTTTTATGTGCAAATCCTCAATACACTTCATGAAATTGTTTTACCAAAATATTTAGTGGTTTGTTGATTTGTGTAAGAAATGTGAAGAAAGATTATGGGATGTTTGTGTTTTTATGGTTTTGGAATGGAATATGGATATGAAGTGTGTATTTGATAATATGTGTAACTTTATTGAGCACTAAAGGGAATCCCGGGTATCTAGGTGGGCGGACGTGTACTAGTATGCTAGTGATTCTGTGGGGGTTGGCCCCTGTTTCACGTAGCAAGTTTGACGATGACCACACTAACTAAACTATGATGATGATGATAATGATTGGGGAACACTAGGTTATGGGTATGTTCCTTACTAGTGGCTCGAGCACGAGAATGGATATTTATTATGGTTACTTTCACCGAGATACGAGGTACCTGGGGCTCACAACTAACTAGTTCTTAGGGGTATTCCTGTGACTAGTGCTCATTGGCTATTCTGTACTCACCATCGGCATACAGTGTGTTTGGTTGGTAAATTCAGTAGTATGTGTTATTTATTTGAATGTTAAAATTTTTAAAGCATCCCTGTTGAAAACTATTTTCATTTTGAAGTTTCACCTCTTTGAAAATAATTGTTACTTGCATTTTTGTTTATTAAACATGCATGTTTTTGTCTGATAATTATTATAGCGTGGAACCTAATTTGAAAACCATACTTTCAAATCTTGAATTTAAAACTATAAATTGATGTTTATTTTATTTTAAAGTAATGTTCATTGGGAATAGAATACCGGGCTAACCTACTGAGTTTTAATACTCACGCCTATAGTCTTCTTCATTTTTTAGCCCTTGTGCAGGTTTCATCTTTAGTTCGATCACCTTGGGGAACTTTTTATCATTGTGTTGGAGAGTGACCAGAAGTGTCCCATGGAGTTATTTTTTTCATCGGGATTGTCCAGTTGAGCTGTTGGTTTTGTTCTAATTTTAGTTTCTTGTACAAATAATATTTAGTTCAATTTTTATATAAATTCATTTTGGGCTGTCCGTTTATTTCCGATGTTTGTTTGATTGTTTATATATGGGTGAAATCGTTCCCTTGTGTACTCTATTGATGCCCTTGGTGCTTGTCACCATCCCGGGAGGATCGGGAACGCCTCTCGGGACTTGTCGCGGGCTGGCCTGGGTGACCGGTTCAGGGTCGACTCGGGCTGGTTCGTGACAAAATGGTATCAGAGGCAGGTTGGCTATTAGCGGACCTTTCTTTTTAGAGTGCCCTTGTTATTTTGGGGATGTCAAGGTAGATGTAGTAGGATTTTTGGGACTTGAGGGGTAAGTTCAAGAAGAGCGTCGCGAACTCTTTCTTGTTCTAATCCTCAGGTTTCCATGGAAGTCCGGTTTTATTAGTGTCCTTTGTTCTAGTTGATTGTTTGGTATTGGGATATGACAAGGGGAGTCTGACCAATGTCCTTCGTGAGCTCACTGGGCCTGGCAAGCCATGTTGAGCTGGGGAATGGTCCTAATAATTCTCTCTATGTTGGTGTTGTGTTTGGCATATGGCCACCAACCATATGGTCAAGTCACCCACCGACACTAGTTCCCTTTTTTTGGGTCTCTTGAACCTTTCATGAATTCCGAATTTTTGTTTTTAAAATCCTTGTGTGAGAATTGTGGAAATGGGTTTTAATGTAAGGATTAGATTTTGAAAAGTGAAAAAATGGGGTTTTCAATAATTAAATATAATAATGGTTTTGGAAGGTTGTGTTTTTGTGAAAAAAATGGAGGGAATCAGAAATGATTTAAATGGATTGGATTATCCATAATCTAAACTTGTGGTTTGTTGAAATAAAATGTTTTGAAATTGTGAATCATTTTAAAGTGATTCTGGATCTTTTTTTTAAATGGGGTATTTTAGGATGTTAAAAAGTTTTTGAATCGGATAAATTAGTTTTGGAAATTAGTTTTGATCGGTTGGTGTTTTACTAGAAACGTTATTGGTCTCAATGGACCTCGGATTATGAAAATATACATTGCTGATTTTTTTTAAAAAAAATAATGTGAAGGGGTTGTTTGGAGTGGATTGGTTATTTAAAAAGTTTTTAAAAATGAAAAGGGGTAGGTTTTCAAGAGAATGGTTCTTAATTAATTGTGGTTTTTTTTGAAACATGAAAATGTTTTTTGACTTGGTGGTTGATATTCCTTTTGGAGGTAAATTGTTTTTTTTTGAATTATGATGTTTAATTTTAGCCTTTGGTGTTTTCATGGGTGCTCACATGCATGGTTTTATTTATATTTGGAAGTATGGCCTATATGGTATGGTGGTTGGGTGTCAGGGGTGGCATGGAAATGTGCATGTGGGTGAGACTTGATGAAACACCATTGGTGAATGTGGAAACCCACCAAGTTAGTTAGTTTTTTCAAAATTGCTTTGAGCTGAAAATTATGGCCTTTTTTAAAAATCAATGGTTATGTGGCTTGATTTTTCTATGTCTTAGAAGAGTTTTTTATTTTGTTAGCTTCCATGTGATATATAATTAATACTCTTGTTCTATCTAGGGATGAGATCTTGTTGGTGGCTCAGTTTTGGAGTAATTTTCATTGGGTTTCTAAAAATGTGTTTGATGTTGTGATATGGCCATGGATAGTTCTGCATTAGAAATATTTCCTGCTGATCAACCTAAGGATTCCTTTAAAATTTTAAATCCACCTATTTTGATGATGCCTCAACTTGTTTTTTGGAATAGAGAGATTTTTGGGATCTATTAAAAGTGTTTCCAGGTCATGATAATTCTTTTGGACAGAGCAGTTGTGTTCGGTGATGTTGATGTGTTTCGTCGTATTCCTTGTCTATTCTGCCCCTCGTTTGGAGTGAGATAGAATTTTGATATGTATATATGAGTTCCTATTTAGATTAAAGTTTTTGTTTGGTGATCAAGTGTGGTTTTTTTGAGTGGTGTGATCCTTATCACCTGACTGCGGTGCAACAAATGCTTCAAGAATCAGGGCTCCAGCCATAGGCCTCGGAGTGAAGCTTTTCACGCAGTCAGAAAATCAACAGAGGTGTGGAGTGCTCGATTATGACCCTTACTTTTCTGTTTTTTTAAGTTATTTTCTATGTCAATGTTTTGGTTCTTCATTTCTATGAATTTCCCTTTGTCGCAATAAGCGTGGTGGACTTAACCCCTCACACAGTGTCTATGGTTATTCCTTCATGGATGTGGGTTTTCAATCAATGTCCCTGTGTGGTCCACCTGTAAAAATCAGATGCAGTCATGGTGTTACCTATTCATAGGGGGAGAGTTTTGGGTAGTTTCTTTGTTTCTTTTGTTGTCTAAGTGGCCAAATTATTGGGTCCCCTTCCCTCCCATCCCCAAGTGACGGGGGTCCAGAATTGTGCTGAATGTGTCGACCAAGTTATTTTCCCCTCCATTCGGGAGTGGGTGGTTTATATGTTCATGTTTTAACCCTATTAACTTGGTATAGTAGGTTTTTGTAGGAGGGTTTTTTTTGGGCTTACGTGAGTGAGTCCCAACTCTAGCTCATGTTTAATTCTTGTCTATTCATTGCTAGTTGGTTTCTAATGGTGGGGAGACCCACCATGGGTCTCCTGGATTTTCATCCTAAGAACATTTCTAGTGCTAGTTTATTCTTAATGGTGGGGATTACATTCTGGAATCCTTAGGTGTTGTTTTTTTTCAGCCGGAAAGTGTTATGTCTTTCCGGGGGGCGGAAAGCTTTAATGGTGGGGAGAATTGTCACACACGGTTTTTTTTCTTTTTTGTCATTGTATTGATCCGGCCCATTAGAAATACCGATCCTTTTCATGGGTATTTTATGAGATAAATCTTGAGTTTTGAAGTTTCATATATGTCTAACCACCCTAATTTTGGATCCCCATTGTTTGTTTAGTAGTATTTGAAGAAACGGTGGTTACTTCATGATTTGGGCCAACCGTGAGCCCATTCCCAGTTTTAAAAACTGAATTTGTTTCTTTTATAACTCTTTTGTTTTTCATCCTTTTTCACACATTCGACTTCCCAATTTTCCTATACTGATATATTAAAACTTATTTATCCTTTTGGACCCATTATAAATTCATAGGCCGGGTGAATTTGGGTTACTCAATTAGGTATTGGGCCAGCCCATGGGCCCATTTCCTGTTTAAAAAAAATAATTTGTTTCGTTTATATCTTTTTCATTTTTTACTATTTTTCAGTGATTCCACATCCCCCTAGAATCCAATAACCCTATCCTAACCCTAATAATATATTTTACCTCTTTGGAGATCATGTTGGTCGCGAATTAGGGCGAAAATATCAGGAAACCTCAAATCGCCCATAATTTCCAAGGTAAATTTTATCATTCATAAATCAATCAATTCGTACTCCTTTAGCCACAAATATTCTTCCCCGGGTTCTTCCAGACCTTAGGATTCTCTCCAAGAATTTTCAAGCCATTTAATTTTCTCTAGGGCTTCAGATCTAATGGAAGATGAAGAGTTTTCTAAGATGAAAGGTGAGATTCCTTCTCCTTTCTTCTTCCTCTTCCCCCTCCTTTCATTATTTCTTGGTTTTATATTGTACCATAGTCTTGATCGACCTAGGGTTTTGTTATACCATGTTTTTTGATGGGGTTTCTGTTTGTTTAGGTCTGATATTTATAGTTTTATGGTTTATAAACCCGCAGCGGGTGATTTCGGGTGTGCGTTTCAATTATGCCAAAGATTTGAGGTAGGATACCCCTTGCACATGACTTTATTATTTAAGTTTCATAATTTTATTATATTTAACACCAGATATATATTTTTATTATTGTTTTTCAAGCTTTGGATAATTTTATTGGTGTTCAAAGTGGTTTTTTAATCATTGGTTTGTGAACGGTAGTGTTGTTTTGTCATGAAAGTTCTCAACAAGTGTTTGTTTAAATGTTCCGTTATCTTTTGAAAATGTTTTGCGAGGTTTATAATCTGGTATATGGTATTTTAAACATGTTACAGTATCTTGAATGAAAATATGGCTTTCAATTGGTGTTTTATTCCTTTTCATGTACTTAAAATAAATTGTTTTGTTTAAAAAGGGCATGTCATGTGTTCGGTAAATTGCCCGGTTGGATTTTATGTGTGATGTGTGATTTAAAAATTATTTGTTTGGATTTATAAAGGAATTGGAATAATTATAAATGATATTTTTGGGTACTTATATGGATTTCCTATTTGTATTTGTTTTTACAATCGAGTGGGTTTTGATTTACAACATATTTTGGCCCGAGTTGCCCAAAAATGGACTGTTTCACATCTTTATGAGAATGGTTGTGTTTTGAATATGTAACCTGAGTATTATAAGAGATTTATGAATGAGTTTTGCTGCTGTAAATGATGTTTATACAGATCCTTAATAAAATTAAAATTCATACCTTCATCAAAGGTTAGTTTAGAGAAAATGTTTAAAGGCCCGTTTGGCATTTCCTAGAAATGAAGGAGTGTTTTACTTGTATATAACAAGTTGTGAAATTGGGATTGTTTTATGGCCCATTAAATGATTTTATTAAATGTTTATTGGGCTTCCAAATATGATTTGGTTTGGTTATGATGTGTTTTTATAATTTAAAGAGTGTTTTTGAAAGAGTTTTATGTGCAAAGCCTCAATACACTTCATGAAATTGTTTTACCAAAATATTTAGTGGTTTGTTGATTTGTGTAAGAAATGTGAAGAAAGATTATGGTCTGTTTGTGTTTTTATGGTTTTGGAATGGAATATGGATATGAAGTGTGTATTTGATAATATGTGTAACTTTATTGAGCACTAAATGGAATCCCGGGTATCTAGGTGGGAAGACGTGTACTAGTATGCTAGTGATTCTGTGGGGGTTGGCCCCTGTTTCACGTAGCAAGTTTGACGATGACAACACTAACTAAACTATGATGATGATGATGATGATTGGGGACCACTAGGTTATGGTTATGTTCCCTAATAGTGGCTCGTGCCCGAGAATGGATATTTATTATGGTTACTTTCACCGAGATACGAGGTACTTGGGGCTCACAACTAACTAGTTCCTAGGGGTATTCCTGTGACTAGTGCTCATTGGCTATTTTGTACTCACCGTCGGCATACGGTGTGTTTGGTTGGTAAATTCAGTAGTATGTGTTATTTATTTGAATGTTAAAATTTTTAAAGCAGCCCTGTTGAAAACTATTTTCATTTTGAAGTTTCACCTCTTTGAAAATAACTGTTACTTGCATTTTTGTTTATTAAACATGCATGTTTTTGTATGATAATTATTATAGCGTGGAACCTCATTTGAAAACCATACTTTCAAATCTTGAATTTAAAACTATAAATTGATGTTTCTTTTATTTTAAAGTAATGTGCATTGGGAATAGAATACCGGGCTAACCTACTGAGTTTTAATACTCACGCCTATAGTCTTCTTCTTTTTTTAGCCCTTGTGCAGGTTTCATCTTTAGTTCGATCACCTTGGGGGAATTTTTATCATTGTGTTGGAGAGTGACCAGAAGTGTCCCATGGAGTTATTTTTTTCATTGGGATTGTCCAGTTGAGTTGTTGGTTTTGTTCTAATTTTAGTTTCTTGTACAAATAATATTTAGTTCAATTTTTATATAAATTCATTTTGGGCTGTCCGTTTATTTCCGCTGTTTGTTTGATTGTTTATATATGGGTGAAATCGTTCCCTTGTGTACTCTATTGATGCCCTTGGTTCTTGTCACCATCCCGGGAGGATCGGGAACGCCTCTCGGGACTTGTCGCGGGCTGGCCTGGGTGACCGGTTCAGGGTCGACTCGGGCTGGTTCGTGACAAGCCTAGAGGGTTACACACTAATTGTTTCCATTATTCTTAATTATATTCTATTTTAATTTAATTATTTGAATAAATATTATTCTCAAGACCAAGGAATAATTTTGTTTTGGGTTTATTTCTCAAAAATATTAAATAAATATTTATTTTTAAGTTAATTTTTCAATTAAATGATTATATAATATAGATATATTTCTTGTTATTTACAAGGAAGTAAATAAATAATCATTTATTAATAAATATTTAATAAATATTTACTCACCATACTATGAATAGAATATTTTTTTTATGAATAAATAATTCCTTAAATATTTATTCAGGTATTTGATAAATGTCGAGGAGGATGATCAGACCAAGATTGTGTCTACCATGCTAGCACCCGAAAATCCATCGATGCTGTTCAGAAGTCAAAATAGCATGTGTGGATCACCAGTAGAGAGATTCAACACATAGACCCTATAAGTGAAACAACAGATTACCAAAAGGGATTTAGATGATCAATGTATATTATAAAGAAATATCTTAATAATAAGGTAATCTTTATTCAGATTTAATTAAATTTATTTTAAATTTAACATGAAAATATATCCTCACAGTTTTGGTGACCTTTCATGTCAATATTCGATTGGAAAATTTATTTGTCCATAATGTTCATGCCTTGTACAATATGAAAACGATTCATCAAATATGATATAATTCATAATGGTTTCACTCCAAAAAGTTGATCCTATTGTGTCCAAAACCATTGCCTCTCACCCACATATAACATAAATTCAAGAATTATCTTGGTAGTGAGACATTTTCTTAGTATCTCATCACAATAGGGATGAGGCCCAATGAAATTATCCTTAGCATGGATTGGTTATCTACTTTCTAAGAATGGGTGGATTTCTATCATCATTGGTTGATATACTATCAAACAGATGGTTCATGATTGAGATTCATTGGTGAGTGGGACCTTTAGGTAATACGAGTAAAGAAAACCCTCAATAAGTTTGAATAATTTATGAACTAGTTTTCAAGATTTGATTTTTGAAATGTGAATACTTCAGAGGATTATCTTCCAAAATTTTTGGATGAATACATGGATTTTTTAATAGGAAATTACATGTTTTCTCATTCATCAAGATATCAATTTATTCACAAAATTATATCCTAGAACCACATAAGTTTCTTTCAAATCCTATCAGTTAAATTTGGAAAAGCTCAAGGAGTATAAAGTGTAGTTAAAAAACCTCTTGGAGAAATTATTCATCAATCTCAGTGTGTCCCCTTGGGTAGTTCCTACTCTATTTTCCAATAATGAAATTGGGAGAATGAGACTTTTTATTAACCATTATCTCATAAATTAGGTTACAATCAATAACTAATAGCCTAATATGGGGATCAATTTCCTCTTCAACCAGATAAAGGGAGTAAAATGGTCATTAAAGAACAAAATCATGTTAATATATCATCATCTATGATTTATTGAGGTGGAAATCCTGAAGATGATGTTCAAGTGTTTTTATAGGAATTACGAGTTCCTAGTGATTTTTTAGAGTGATTAATTCCCCTGTTTAGTTTATAAGGCTCATGGATTGGATATTTTATATTGTATTTGATTAGTTCATGGTGGTATTCATTGAAATTATCCTTTTATATTTTAGGTCATAGAATGAGTATGTTGATCATTTAAGGGCCATGTTGGGATTACTTAAAGAGAACAAACTACATGGTAAACTCTAAAAGTGTAAATTACAGTGTTCGTAAGTCTATTTATTAGATAATTTCATCTTTTTCTATGGATTATTAATTTAACCCATCAAGACCGAGGATGTGATGTCTTAGAAACCACATAATAATGTTTTTATGGTGTGTAAATTTCTTAAATTTACAATATATTATTGGTGGTTCTTGGAATAATCATTTAGGGTAATTTCTCCCTTGATTACACTTACACAAAATGGGTATCATTTCATATAGTCTGCATGTTGTCAAAAATACTTCAAGGAACTTAAGTGGAGTTGACTAGTACTCTTATTCAGCATTTTTTTGAAGAAGGAGTTAAGTATACGGTGTTCTATAATGTCTATGGGTCTAGGCCTAGATGTGTTCTATTGTAGAGGTAAGTGGTGATTGATTTTGGTTTCATAAAGATGAGACCACATGAGAAGAAATACATAGCCCATGCCTTGGATACCATAGTGGTTTCCATGAATACATGGAGACAATGTCTTTTTAGTGAGTGATTTATAATCTACATGGATCACAAGAGTCTCAGGTATATTTTTTCTCTTTGAGATCTCAAATTTGTACATAGGTGATGGATATAGTTATTGTAGAACTATGAATTAAAGATCATTTATACCCCTGGGAAGGGAAATGGGGTATATTATTCCCTTATAAGGAAATCTCAAGCCCATTAGGTGAAGGAGGCATTCAGGGAGTGTTGGATAATGGATTAACTATCATTGATGCAATTGGTCATGGTAAAATAATGAAACATTACTTACCTTTGATCAATGGTAGTGACCCCAATACCTCACCACTTATTTAGGGATTCCTAGATTAGGTAAATCAATAATGATACTTTACATGGTCATATATTCGCAGGATATACACCTAATATATTATTTGAAGGTGGGGAGCATGCCATCCTCTTTTAGGGGAAGATAATGGTTCCAACTGAGTTTTATGATAAGGTGCTAAGGGAGATTTATGCTCACAGATAAGTAGTGTATCCTAGAGTGATAAATATTCCTAGGAACGAAAGAATCAATACTAGTTACTATGCATAAATATGAGTGTAATGGAGTTTATGCCCTGTTTCCTCACCTATTTACTAGTCAAGGATGAGAACCAAGTCTTGGCCGATTTTATCCAACCTCTTGAGGTTCTAGAGTGGAATTTGTATGGTATCTCAAGAGACTTCATAACCAAACTTCCACATTTTATGAAGGGTTGTGATGATTTCTGGGGGACCATTGATTGAATAACCAAGTTGGACCACTTTATCTCTATTTTTTAATATAGTTTAATGGAGAGTTTATGGTTCCAATATATAAATGAGATCATAAATCTTCACAGAGTACATTGGATGACCATTTCTAGTCAAAATTCTTGATTAATTTCCTAGTTATAGAGAATATTGTAAGAGGATTTTAGGAATCAGTTACGGTTAAGTACAATATTCCATCCCAAAATAGACATCCACATAGAGATGATTGTTTAGGTTCTCAAGGACATATTGTGTTCTTGTGTGATTAATTTTATTAGAATATTAGAAAATAACCCTCATCTAGTCTAGTTAACATACACAAACTATCACACCATGATTAGATGAAACCTTTTGAGTAATTTTATGAAAGAATCTCCACATATCCCCTTTTTTGGATGAATATTAGTGAATCATTTCTTATAAATCTAGAGTTAGTGTGGCTGATAACAAATAAGGTGCATGTGATCTAAAAGTAGATTGTAATAGTTTAGATCTATTAGAATTCATATAAAGACCAAAGACAGTGACCATTAGAGTTTAAGGAAGGAGATAACATGTTTTTTGTGTTCTTACCATGATATTAATTGAGGATTTTTAATCAAGGAAGAAAGCTCTAATAATGGTTAATTGTGATTTTCTAGATCATGTATATAATAGGTGAGGTTTTTTACCATATGAAGTTACCCCCATAGTTAGATCCAGTGCACAATGTCTTCCATTTTTCATAACTGAATAAGTATGTGCATGGTCTATCACACACTATCAACTGGGAGAAGTTAGGCATCAAGGATAAAACCACCTTTTTAAGTACTCAATAGAGATCAAGGGTCAATAAGAGAATACCCTTTAGAGATGGGTTACACCGATGGTGGATGTCTTGTGGCTATATAAGAATCTTCATGAAAGATCATGGGAGCATGAGATTCTGATGTGGGCTTAGTACCCTCAATTTTTAGGGTATGTTTCACTTTTTGGGGTAACAATACTTGAATATGGGGAGTATATAGTGACCTTATTTTTTAATATAATCCTTTAAATTATTTATATTAATATTTTATGTAGTGTTTTCATAGCCAGATTAATTTTGGTTTGTGCTGTAGAACATTGAGAAAACGAATATTTTAAATTATAATATTTTTATCTCACTCATGAGAATAAAAATTAGACAATCAATATATCCTTATTAGATCCTCAAAAAACAATTCATTATTTTAGTCTGACTCAAGATGGGAGGTTTTAGCTAGAAGATATGTAATTCATATTCGGGTTTCGAGCACCGAGCTGGCTCATTTTTACTATTTAAAAATCTACCTTTCTAAACTAATCAAAATACTATAAATTCATATTTAACCTCTATAATTAGGGTTATTCACAATTTATTATATAAAACCTATAGGATTAAAGCGACTTGTTCTTTTAAGAGGATCTAAGGAATTCATGAATTAATTCTGAATTTGTGAAGACTTGGTTAGTCCCCAATGAGGTAGGTCTCTATTTTTTGGAATATGGATTGTTCCTCATGAAATTGATTCTAATCCATGTTTTTGATATGATAATTGAATCTTTGTTATTATTCAACTTTGTAATTTTTATCCTTAGATTCTCTATTTACGTGTTCATCAAATAATGAATCTCTAAAGAACAATCAGGTGGCCAAATAAGCTTCAAACCACTATTCCATTTCAATTTGGGACACATACTCGGTGAAATATCATAAAATCATCTAGATGAATATTAGATGAAATGAAAGGTGTAGTTAAGACTCCCCCCTCTCTATATCTTTACCCCTATCATGTTTCTCTTTCTCCTGGATATCAGGTGGTGAGATCCCATCGGTCTTCCAGGTAGGTGAAAAAGAGTGGAGGTGGTTATGGAATGAAAAAAAATGATAACTTGAGGGTGGTGACTTGGGAACAATTCAAAGTAAGAGAATTTTGTGGTAGGAATTGTAGAGGCTCTAATTTAATTTTGAGATAGGTGGCTCAAGCATAGGTTCTAAATAATGTTGGAAGTGGGGGGCAATGAAAACATACATGAAAGTGTAGATCTTGAATGGTAGTGAGATCAGCGATGGAGAAAATGGACGGGGGATAGGGCCTTTTCAAATAATAAAAATATCACATGATGTATATATTTTAACAACATTTCATGTTTATCTAAAGGGATACAACCAGTTTGCATGAAATACAAACCCGATTACCTTTTGAGCACACATGGCCTTGTGGATGGAAACCACACACCATGTTTGAGTAAACGACATGTCTCAGGGATTTTCATTACATACTAAACACCCCCATCAGGTCTCATATTTAGTTTAAAATTGGAAGATACACTATGTAGGTTAAAAATGACATGACTTAGTGGAAGTGGTTTATGACCACCAAACCCCTTGGGATACACATATTTTGTTGAGTAAAGTACATGTTGTGTACTTCCCCTTTTCAGTATTCTTTCACATATTCTCATATATGTGTCAACATTAGATAAATTAATAGTATATTCTAAGCATTAATACATATTGTATGTGATGTTAGGATCTTATTCACCATCAATGTACCTTTATTAAGATTGTTTTCTTGTTAGATTATCTTAAATCAATAGTGGTGATGGCTAGGTTTGGGTGAGTCATGGGATTAATACCCCTTGATGACATACTAAGGATAGGGTGTGGGTATCCCATACACATTATATAGTCACTATTTGATAATATGAATTTATATATATTTATTAGATTCATTTATTTTAGATCTATTCATGATTTATTTTATAATGAATTTGGTTTTGGTTTATTTTTATTGGAAATAAGAGCTTAATTTTCAAAAGAGGTGAAACTGAAAATTCCTCAATTTAGACATTTCATGATGTGAACCCTGTTCACAATGTGAATTTCTTGAGAAAAAAACCCAACAAGATGAAGTTCGACCCATGAAACTGGTATAGAATGTGAAACCTCTAGTCCTACATGAGGTGTTTCTTACCGAGTATCATTATAGGTTGGATTGTTTAGAAAAAAAATAGCTAGTGTGGGATTTATATTGGGTGTCTAGTATTCGGGCCTTATTTGGCCCAGTATTGGGCCCTATTCCTTTGGTCCTATCATCCATGTAAGGCTACCCATCAATCCAATTAAAAAGGGGACTATCCATAATTAATAAAAAAATAAAGGCCCTCTAACCTACTAAAGATTCAAGCTGTGAAATCTGAATAAAATTGAGGAGATAAAATATTTTCATAGAATTTTGTGGATTCAAGTTCATGATGTGAATTATATTACACATCATGATTTTATTGAAGGATAATTCATTTAATGATCCCCTATGACATGAAAACTTTACACTATGTGAGTTTCATGGTCCTAAATATATATTTCAGTGCTCGATGAAAGAAGTGAGACAACTATATTTTACTTTCTTTATTCAATTATCTCTCCCTTGATTTGGTCCATTCATTTTGTTTTCTATTATTTCTTCCCTTTTTTTATATTTTTTCTCCAACTTTACTTTGATTCCTATGCTTGTGGATTTCTGTTCGTGATTCGATTGATGTTCCAATTCCAATCATTGATTTAAATTCCAATTGATGCATTATTTCTTAATATATTATTCAAGTAAGTTTTTGATTAATTTTGAATTGTTTTAATCATAGATTTTATAAATATTAATTGTTTAATTAATATTTCAAGAATATTTCCACTTTCGTCCTTATTTAATACTATCATTATCATGCATTGATAATCTGCTAGGGTTACGGGTTGAGAGTAGGGGTTCTTTAAACTTAATAAATCTCAAAATCAAAGCTTAGATAACCCTTTGGATAATAATTATGTTAAAGAATAATTATTAATCAAATTCTATTGAACAACTATAATTCAAGTAATTTTAATATAAGGACCTTAACCTAGTTGGAGTTGAGTAGACTAGGGATAATAGCCTATAAATCTTTTTCCTTAAATCTAAGCCTTATGAATCTAGGTTGTTGACTACCTCTATACCAAAGAGTAATTGTCATTTTGGATAGATCCAATTGGTTTCACAAAAATCAATTGGCGACTTCTTCACTCCTTTGATTCCTAATCCATAGGACTATCCCAGGATAAATAATGGAATACCTTTTGTAAAAGCCCTAAAATTAACCCTGATACCTCTATCAACATTTAATTTAAACCAAAATATGTGATACTTAGAAAACCAAATCCCCCAGATTCATGTGAGGAATCCATTTACCAAGTTATAAATGAAAATTCACCGTCTTTCCATTATCTCCTTATGGGTTCGATCCCACACTACCACTTTGATATGACTTTTTAGCTTGTGTAGTTTGGGACTTATAAATTTCTAATCTTGTCTAAGACCATGCAGAATCAACAAAGCTGTTCAGACCGGTCAAATTTTGATTCCATTTATGGGGAATAACTATTTATTAGGCATAGCGACTTCTGGTACAAACCTAGGATTACCTCACACCCCATTATCTCTTTCTTCTTTCTTTTTTCAATTTTCACATATGGACTAGTACCTACATCCATTTCATTATAATACTGTATGATCTTGGTTCCTTTAACATGCTCTTTGAGCCTAGACACTCAAGAATTTATTTCTTTTGATATCAAGATTGAATGATACCTATCTACACACCGTAATTCTAGCATGGATAAACACCAAAATATTGTGCCACCAAACCCTTTAAAATTTTAATATGTTTCACCTAAACAACATGGAGAGAGACTGTTGCTGTAGGAGTACACCATCATGGATTATGGACTTCCATCCATTAGTGGTGTTACTCCCAAAATCATCAATCCTATGATCCAGGGAAAAACCATGGAAATAAAACCTGGAATCATTCACATGATCCATAATCAGGGATAATTTAGTAGAGTTTAGAGATAAGATCCACATGATCATATTTCAAGTTTCATAGAAGTTTGTGAAACCTTTATTAGTAAAGGTGTATATTTTGATGCTATCAAACTAAGAGTCTTACCATTATCCTTGATAAATGGAGCTAAGGATTGGCCAAGAAGCTAAAATATAGAGTCCATTATGACATGGGAAGATTTTTCCAAAATGTTATTCGATAAATATTTCCCACCAATATGAATATGGAAGATCTAAAATGAGATCCATAACTTTTACTAGGTGGATGGAGAGTTAGCTTGGGAGGAAATGGATTACTATAAGGAACTCACTAATAAGTGTCCACATCATGGAATTTTTGTGTATATACAGCTAAAATTATTCTACCATGGACTCCAACTAGCTACACACACTTTAGTGGATGTCTCCACTGATGGAAGACTCATTCTCAAGATTCTAGAAGTCGAAAAATCATTTTTGGATGAAATTTACCACAATTGTAGTTTGTAATAGAGATATCGAGGACCTCCTCGACATGAAATCTATCAGGTGGAAGAGAATACATACCTTGCAGACCAGGTTGAAGCTCTCATAATGAAGCTCAAGACTTTTCAGTTACCTTCTCCACCACAACCTCCTCCTTCCCATATTATGGAAATCCAAACCTATAAAATGGATAGATTCTCGCACTCATACTAGGACTATAGATTAGGAAGGGAAGAGTCACAAAATTAGGATTGTAATTATGTAAATTATAATTAGTAAAACCAATAATTTTAACAACCCCCATAAGTATAAATTTAGGCTATAGACATAGCCCAAAACCATGGATATAGGGGTCAAAACCGTGGCTATAATCTATAAACATAGTTCCAACTAGACATGACACATATTGGCGTGGCTATAACTTAAAGCTATATCCACAGTTCTATGAGATATTTCTATAGTTTTCCACTATGGAAAAAGAGCTATTTCCATGATTTTCCAAACTATTGAAATAGATCCCATAGCTATCCACCATGGAACTTGGGATATACACATGATTTTACACCATGGAAATAGATCTATTTCTACGATGTACAACCATCGCTATAACCTATGAAAACTATGGCTATATCCCAAAAAATATGCGCCCAACCAAATTTGATCTTTCTACCTCCACTATATGAAGAATCCACCTAACCACTACACCATAGATGAATTTAGGTATATATATTTATATTATTATATATGTTGTTAAAAACCATGGTTATAGCATATAAACTGCCACTATAGTCATTCCTTATCTTTTTTCATGAGTTAATTTTTTCTCACACAAGTACAGGTGACCTATATCCATGGTTTTGAGAAAATATGGCTATAAAAAATGTAAAAATAATATATATCTATGGTTTAGGAAAATTGTGGTGATAGACCTTGAAAAAACACTATGTATCCATGTTTTTACACAAATTATGGTTATATCCCTTGGAAAAAAATCTATAGCCATGGTTTTACACAAACCGTGGCTATATCCCTTGAAAAAAACTCTACAACCACAATTTTACAAAAATTGTGGGTATATCCCAAAGAAAAAAACTCTATAGCCACATTTTTACATAAATCATGGCTATAGCCCTTGAAAAAACACAATGTAGCCACTGTTTTACAGAACCGTGGCTATAACTAAAAAAAAATCTCTATAGCCAAGTTTTCACTAAACCATGGCTATATCCTTTGAAAATATACCCTATAGATGGGGTTTTATATAAATCCATGGATATAACCTTGGTATAAACACCTATAGCCATGGTTTTGGAAAACCATGGCTATAGGTCCGTGGATATAGCCCGATTTCTAGTAGTGACCAACAATACCAACAACATTATTATAAACAAATACTGGCCCAACAGCTACAACAAACAAATCAAGGTTACTATCAACAGAGGAGTGGTCAAGAGATAAAATAAAATAAAATAACAAATTGGGTACCCACCATAAAATCTATCTCCTTAACCTCAACAAAAAATTCCCTAAATAACATTTTCCCTATAGATCCCAACAACTTACACCCTAATAACAATTTCAGCAAGCTTCACTAAGTTAGACACAAAAATACCCAACTCAAAAATAAAATCTTGAGAACCAACTCACCATTTTTTTAGAAAGGTGGATAATAGGATGAATACCCAATAAACTGAGATGCATAATCAAAGGTATGACCTATGAAATCTTGAGCACAAAGTGAGACAAATCTACAAGACTCTATTCGACTGATTATTGGGTTTGTTTCTCAGTAATATCGAGACACATCCAAGAGAGGAGGATAAATTTGCATTTATTATGAGTATAAAAGTGATGATTTGTAAGTAACCATGCTTAGTTAATTAAAATAAGATAGAAGAAACTAAAATACATGACACAATCATTAGAAAATATAATGATGATATCACACACAATGATGGTCAATAATTAAATATGGAATCAGGAACATCTAAAAAACCTTCTGTATAAGAGGATCCAGAAAAGGAAGATGTTTATGAAAAAACACCACTATAAAAACCCCCTATTACCTTTCCCAATAGAATTATACAAGAAAAAATAGAGGGATAATACAAAAATATTTTATAAATATTTAAACAATTACATGTCAATATCCCCTTTATAGTGTCCATTTCTAAGATTCCTGCTTACGAATTTTTTTAAAGGAGTTTATCTCTAATAAAAAACTGGAATACCTAGGATTAATATTCTTTAATTTAGTATTCTCCTTAGTCAAAGAATAATCTCCCACCAAAGATGTGAGACCCTAGTATCTTCTCAATTATATGCACTATTGGAGCATGAAAATTTGAAAAATCATTGTCTGAACTCAATGAAAGTATCAATCACATGATTATGAGTGTTTTTTGAAAGTTAGGTATTGGATATTTAAAACTAATAATAGTTTCACTTCAACTGGTTGATCGACCAGTCAATTACCCTCAAAAAAAATTTCAGGGTGTTTTAGTGAAGGTTGGTAAATTCATTTTTCCTACCAATTTCATTATATTGGATATAGAGGAAGAATGATATGTCTCCATCTTTCTAGGGTGACTATTTATCACCATTGTAAAGGTATTTATTGATGTTAACCAAGGAAGAATAATTTTCAAAGTCGGTGATGAAAAAGTAGGGTTTGATTTAGTGAAATATGCCAGACAAGGTGGTGATTTGTTTAATTTTCAAGACATCTTTCTGATTGATGAGGAGGATGATTAAATGACTATTGGGGATAGAAGAGAGACCCTATCTCATGAATAATCAATTTTTTTGATCATGAGAGTTTGAATTATATTGAACCTATGATGAAGTATACCATTCCACCATTCATACCCCCAATCATCAAGCCACCGACATTAAAATTGAATCCCTTACCAAACACATTAAATTACTTATTATTAGAAACTATAACATCACTGCATGTTATCATCAGTTCAGAGTTGAAACAAGTTCATGTAAAAAAAATTATTGAAGTATTGAAAAGGAATAATAAATCAATTTTCAGGGGTGTGGCTAACATCATGGGGACCAGTCCCATGATTTTCACCCATAGAATCTTGTTAGAGGAAGGTTCTAATACAAAACATCAACCCCATAGGTGACTCACTCCACTGATGAAAGAAGTGGTTAAGAAAAATATAATGAAGCTTATTGACACTAGTATAATGTTTTCATCTCCTACAACTGGTGGGTGAGTCCACTTCAAGTCATCCCAAAAAAGGTGGATTGAATGTTTTTGAAAATAATGAAGATGGTTTAATATCAACTCAAACCATTACTAGATAGAGAGTATATGTTGACTATAGGAATCTCAACATGGTGACTCGAAAATACCAAATTACGCTCCCATTCATGGATCAGATTCTATAGAAGCTATATGGGCTTGAATTCTATTATTTTGGGGATGGATATTCTTGATATAATTAAATTGATCTTGACCCAGTAGAATTTTCAAAATCCACATAAACATTTCCTTTTGGAACCTTCTCCTATCAAAGGATTTCATTTAAAATATACAATGCACCGATGAAATTTCAATGGTACATGAAACACATTTTCCATGATATGGAGGAGAAGTTTTTATATATTTTCATGGATGATTTCTCCATTTATATATGATCATTTGAAGTCTACCTAAGAAATATGGATTTAGTTTTGTAGCATTATGAAGAGAATTTCCTAGTATTAAATCGGGAAAAATGTCATTTTATAGTTCAAGGAGGCATAGTAACAGAACATAAAATATCAAATCATTTCATGGAAGTTTATCTAGAAAAGATAAAGGTGATTAAAGATTTACCTAAACCCACAATAGTGAAAGGTATAAGGAGTTTTCTAGACCCTTTAGGATTTTATGACCACTTCATCTATGATTTTGTAAGAATATAAAGCCCATTGAAACTCCTATTTTCAAATGAAACACCATTAAATTTCATTGAAGAGTGTTGGAAAGAATCAAACACTCTGAAAAATAACATGGTGACCAGTCCTATTATAGTTTCACCTGAATGGGATAAGGATTTCGAATTGATGTGTGACACCAGTGATTTCTCTGTGGGTGATGTTTTAAGATAGTGGGTTAAACATGTCTTTATCACCATCTATTATGCCAACCATACCCTAAGTGAAGATCAGGTCAATTATAACTCCATAGAAAAAGAGCTTCAAGTAGTGGTATTTTCTATTGATTTGTTTGAACATACCTACTTCTTTCCAAAGTGGTGGTGTATACAGGTCATGCAACACTAAAATAACTATTGAAAAAGATGATGCCAAGCTGTGGCTAATATGGTGGATACTATTACTTTAAGAATTTGTTATAGTCATCAAAGGTATAAAAGGGATTGAAAATTTCATTTATATCCACTTATCTAGACTTCCACTATTGTGTTTTGAGGATGATGAAAATATGAGTATTGGAGATGATTTTCCCAATGAAACAATGTTCAATATAAATATGAAAGAACAACCATTATTTTTTGATATTGTGAATTATAATTCCATAGGATCACTATACCCAAACTTATCATATAAAAACATAAGTTATTGGTTGATGCTTCACACTATTACTGGTATGAGCCACTATTATTTAAACACTATGATGATGGTTTGAAGCGATGTTTCATACAAGAGGATGAAATTCAAAACATGCTCACAATGTGTCACACATCATCAGTTGGGGGACATCATGGGTCTAAACACGCCATGGATAAAATCCTATAGAGTGAACTATTCTATCCCACACTCTATCAGGATGCAAAGATATTTTTATAGAATTGTGACCGATTCCAACAGATAAGAACTATTAGAAAATGAAATGAAATTCCACAGAACCCAATCCTTGAAGTTGAAATATTTGATTTATGGGGAATTTATTTCATGGGACCATTCCCTAATTATTATGGGAAATATGACCTTCTGGCCTACATGGACTATATCTCTAATTTGGGGGAATCCAAATCCACAACCCATGATATAGCCAGAGTGGTCATGAATTTTCTAAGGAAAAACATTTTATCTAGGTTTGGGTTTACCAAATTACTCATTAGTGATTGGGGAAAGGAATTTACAAATACTTATATTCAATGAATTCTTAGAAAATAGGGAATTCTTTACAAAACTGAAACTCCCTAACAATCATAGACTAGTAGGAAAGTTTAATTGTCTAACCAGGAGATGAAACAAATTTTGGAAAAGAAAGTGATTAGAAGTAGACATGGTTGGAGTCTTAAATTAGATGAATCACTTTGGGAATATCACATAGCATATAAAACAATCACCATCATTACTCTATTTTTAATTGTTTAAGGGAAGCCCTATAACCTACTGGTGTAATTATAACATCAGTCTTATTAAGAAATAAAAAAAATTAAAATTGGATTATAAAAAATACAAGTAATAAATATTACTAAAAATGGATGATCGTGAAGTGATTAGAAGGGGTGATTATAAAAATACCCAAATTTATAAATATAAAAAATGAAATGGAATGACCATTTCATTTTGTGATGGGTCTTTACACTACGAGACAAGTTCCTACTCTTTAATTTCTATATGAAGCTATTCCTAGGAATTTGATATCCTGATGGTCAGGCCCATTTAAAGTTGTCAATGTTTTTCCCTATGGGAAAACTGAAATCAAAAGAGGTGAAGGAACAAAATTTAAGTTTAATGGTCAAATGTTAAAAATTTATCAAGAACCGTTTCATGAATGATGTGTTCCTTAATTAAAATTAATTTATCTAAAATCATGTCTAGCTCTTGATGTTAAATGAAGTGATGACTAGGAGGAAAAATAGGATATGTTTAATAGGTTATATTAGGTTTTATAAATATTAGGAAGGTTCAGTAACATTGGGATTGGGATAGAGGTTTTGGCTAAAAGGAACATAAATGAAACAATTAACATATTGTAAAAATTAAACAACATGAAAATGTCAGGGTCATAAAAAATTAAATCTTATTGTTTTACACAATTTGAAAGAATTAAACGATGTGAAAACCCTAAGATGGATTTATAATACACGAGTTTAGGTCTTAAAGGCTACTCCACCTCTGCTCCCAATCACCACCCACCTAACCATTGGCCTTCCCATCTTCCGTGTGAGCTCTATGATCTCCCACCCCTCCTTCTCCATTATTCCTCCTCCCCTAAAAATAGTCAATCCTCTAGCCCATTTCCATCCCTTCCCTTCCATTTTCATTGCCTCATGACATCATGGCCTACCCCAATAACATCAAGAATGAGGACCGGCATGAAGAACTTCTTTCACCCAAACACTCGACAATAGATCATCCATCATCATCCACAGATCCACCCATTTCACCATTCGTATCAGATTGTACCACTCTTTTAGCCTCTGACAAGTCACAACCTTCTTCAATCTAGTTGTAGGTCACTATCTATAACCTTCACTTTCACCCCCACCTTCATCTTTCTGAGGCTTCATAGTAGGTTATCTTGGTCCAACTTTAGTATAATCACATGAGAACCAATAAGTCCCTTGACTTGGACATGATTGAAAATATCTAGGTGCATGAGGAATCCCTAGAGCTCATTGGATGGATGCACCTATCGATCTTCACTTGGGTATATGAGGAGACATACCGGGAGCTATTCCTGAAGTTCATAGCCTTGTTGGATCTTAAAATCACTCATATTACCTTCTGTATTGGTGGATGGATGTAGGAGATCATTTAGGGAGATTTGGGTTCTAGGATGCGTATATACACTGCTTATTTCACTGGTTATCCTATCCATGATGCTTTTTCGGATTGATCTAAACAAGGAAGACACTCCACAGACCTAGGAATTGATCTCCTGAAATCCCCAGAGCTTTAAAGATCTGTAGAACACAAAGAACATTGAACTATGGGGTGCCACCTTAAAGATAGTGCATTGGGATCTCACACATGATTGGCTATCCAGAGGAGATACTCATGGGAGAATCAGTCAGATAGAGGTGCTCATATTAGATTCTTCCATGGGTATCCTTGCCATCAACAAGGCTCACAAGTTTTCATCTACTATAAGCACTAAGCATGGAGGGATCATGGTACCTTGATGGTAAGAAGATTTATCACCCATATCACTCATAATCTCAGTGTTTTCGAAACCTATTAGCTTCTTTCCTCTATTAGTATGATTGAGTTGATTGACCTCCTCATAATCCACAAGATGGGGCTCTTTTGGAAGGTCAATAGGAACTATGAGTGGGCCCTTGAGTACACCAAGTATGATGATGAGGCCTCGAATTATTGTTCTCTAGCCCCACCTCCTCTATCTCATGAGGCACCTACCTCTTCTAACCCCACCTCATCCCCACCTTTCTCCCCTACTCCACCACCCACCATCAACCATTCTACCATTTCACCTACCCAACCATTGTCCTAAGACATATAGTCTATTCTCTATTATAACTCAGAGAACCAGAGGAAACTTTGTAGACATTTCAGCATCCCCTTCGCTAACCCCTACCAGTTTACCACCACTGCCCCCACCAGCCACTACATCGACCCACCCACCAACTTCATACAAAAAACCAACTCCTTCCATTCCCACCCCGTCATCCATCCCTTTCAACCTTCCCTAATAGCTAACAAACCTTAATTCCCAAAAGTAATTTTTAGTGGATAAAGTTTGATGGGGAAATGGACCCTTCTTACCTTCCACGTCTTAGGTTCCATTAATTGATCCATCTTTTAGATTTTCAACCCTCTATATAGACAGAACCTATCCTCCATCTCTTATTACCTAGCTAGTAATCAGCACTATAGAACCTTTTATGGTGGTCAATCCACATGCCACCACCTCTATAGATTCTATATACATGGTAGGGAAGATTTAGAAACCCACTATTCAGAGGGGGGGGGGGTATCTAATGCTGATAACGGTGATTCATCCCACACTTTTTAGTATTTTCCATTTGTACCCCTCCCATGTTTTACTCTATCTTGGGTGTATTTTTTTATTTTCTATATCCCTTATTCATGGTTATACCATTTATTTTATTTAATGGATGGTTTAATATTTCTGATTAAATGGATTATTTATTATTATTATCACTTCTACATTTATTTAGATATGTATTGATCTAATACATATTCCATGGTTATCGATGAGTCTGTTAGAATACCATATGGCCTCCCACATGAGGCATTTCCTTAAGTGGATGATATATAGGGACAAATCCATGAGATTCATCTCCACATTGTACATGATTCCCCTCCATGACCTACACAGATGCTATACCCACCACATGATATCTTCAGTTGTCCTATTCCTGGGGTGTTAAACCCGACCATGCGCCCACTTGAGCTCATGATATAGCTTCTAGTCCTAAAAGAGGAAGAGGATAGCTGAGTTGATAGATCCATCTACTCAATCCTTGTTCATCCATTTAGCTGATGACATCCTATTATAAATTTAAGGTATTAAACCCATATTCTTATTCTTCTTCATCAATATGACTTTTCATTTATTTTATTTATTTTCTAATAGTTCCTTTATTTTTACATTTTACTATAATCCTATCACTTTTATATGCAATGCTATTTATTTCTGACTACTGTGTGATCCTACTACCTTACATCTTTAATTTTGGTCATATCCTGTGTGATAATTGATTTTCTAGTGCAAGTATGTTTTTCTTCTAACAATTTTGGTAGGGACCCAAGTGTGCCTTCATTATCCTGTATTTTTTCCCATAAAATAACCTTTATTACAGGGATCTCTCAATTCACTACTTTAAATTAATAATTTCCATTTCCAATTTTTCTACGATACCATTTCTTTATCTCCCAAATCACTTTCAAAAACAGTGTAGAAACTTTTTCATTTTAAGTGAAGGGGAGACATTAATAAGATTCATTGTGTGTAAACTTGGATTATTTCTTGTTTTCATTAGTCTTGTATATGTTTTTCATTAAAATAATCCTTTAACTTGAAATATCATTTCACCCATTAAAAAAAAGACAAGGTTTAGTTCAAGAATATTGAAATATATTTTTATTCCTACTTAGAATTTTAGTATAATTACTGATTTTATTAACATACCTTTGATTATGCTTTCTTACAATTGGTTTTTATTGACTCATTACCAGTTTTTATTCCCTAAGTGATTGCCATAATTTTTTTTATTTCCTTACTCAAGAGGATTTTGGACCTACATTTTCATATTCTTTTCTGATCATATTTCTTGATGAATACTTGGGGCATGTAAACCTATCATAACTTTCATTATAATGTCATCTTGGCTATGAATGAAAAAATAAACTATTAAAATGATCGAATAAATCTTTATTGATCCATTTATCATATAATATACCTATATATTTATCTTTATTAAGCCTATAGAATCTATGAATGTCCTTGTTAGGATTAAGCCATGTTACAAGCCTATTTTACCCTTCCCACCCTACTCTTGATGTCATTTCATGATTTTCAGTTGAATAATTTTGGGGGAGATGGTCATCACTGATGGATGTGGGATGCCTATTGAGGATATGGGTGGTTACTTTTTCACATGATCCATGGGAAGTGTTCCTATATTCTTCTATTGTACCATCCATGATTATCCTATATTTTAAAAAAAATACAATTAATATTGGTTGTGTATTAAAAAGTTCAAAAATAACCATTAAAAGACTGATGAAGCTTATTATACATCATATGTGGTTAGGTAACAGATGTGATATCTGTCCTAGACATAAATTTTAATAAAGAAAAAAAATAAAAAAATATAGGATACTTTCATTGAACTTTTAGGAAACATCCATGGACTTTCCATGAGATTTTGGGAGTTTGGATATGCCTCTTTTTGGAGGATATTTTTCATTGAATTTTTCCTGATGATCATGTATAATACTTTAGAGTTTACCCTACTTTTTAGGATTTATTTTTTATCATCTAACCACCAACACTTAGTGACATAGTCATTTGAACCTTATTTTTGAATTCCTCATGATTAATTATGAGTTTATCTTTAGAGTGTAGAGATGTAAGAACCAATTAAAGCCTATGGTTTGGAACATGTATTCATGGTATGATCATGACTCTACTTTTATTTTACCTTGAGTGATGAGATAAAATTCATGGTGAGGTAAATTGAAATATGGGTATATCTTCTAAGGAAAAATTAAAATATTTAAATTAAAACCACCATTCTTTCAATCATTAACAATTATATCCAGTTGGATCATAGAGTGGGAATACATCCTTTCTGATACTGTATAGTGCTATTTAAGAAGAGAAGTATGAGAAGAAAAAAAAAATTCAATGAACATGAACTACATAAGGAGGACACTTCTGCTCCTGCTCCTGATTCTATAGGGTTCCTTCCATGTCCAATTCAGATGAAGATGGTGGCAGAGCATGAATAACCTATCATTGTTTCTTCTTACACTGCATCATGATGACTGTTGTACAAATAATGTAGAGAGGAAAAATAATGTAGGTGGCCTGAAACAGAATCTCCATAGGTGTTGGGAATGAGTAGTATCCCTAAAAACATATATTATCATGGGAATATTATGGCGTAATAACACAAGAAACATGAAAATTACAGCAACAAGGCTACAAAAAACCGAGATTCTTACTATAGAATCATCATAGTCATCATAGTCATGATCACGAAAATTTCACCCACTCAACACCATAATTATTAAATGGGGATTATTGGTGTTTCTTTAATAAATTTCCCACCTTTCCCTCAAGGTCATAGATATGTCTGAAAATTGAAAGATTTGTGGAGGAGAGGTGTAACCTGGTTTAAATTTTTGATGGCATATCTCACAGAAAGTGAAAAGTATGACTAATTTTCTCTATAAGAGTGATTATATAGGGAATTATTTTTCAACTAGAACTTAGTTTTATTTTATCTATTGTAATTAATGTTTCTTGTTTAATTTTTTTTCTTATGCAATCCTTGTTGAGTTTATTTTTTTCATGAGGGCCAGAAATTATTCAAGTGTTAGGGAATTTGATAATATGAATTTATAGAAATTTATTAGATACATTTATTTTATATATATTCATTTTTATTAGATAATTCATTGGGTTTTGGTTTATTTTTATAGGAAATAGGAGAGTAATTTTCAAAATAGGATTAGATAAAAATTCAACAAATTCATTCATTACATGTCATAAACCCTATTTATGATGTGAATTTATTGAGCATAAAACTAAAAAGGTTGAAGGCTATATCATGAAATTGGTATAGGTCATGAAACCCCTAGTCCAATATCATACATGATGTTAATTATTTGCATGAAGTGAAAGATTTGAAGTCTGAACCCACTGAAGATTCAAGACGTGAAATACAAAATAAATCAGGGAGATACAAGATTTGTGGAGAATGATGTGGATCTTAGTTCATGAAATTAATTATTTTACATGTTCTAAATATCTTTAAGGATAATAATTTTAATTATCACTCAATATGTGGAAAATTTACATTCCATTAGTTTCACGAGCCTATATATATTTCAGTGCTCGATGATAGAAGCAAGAAGACAATATTTTCTTTTATTTCTTCTATTATTTCTACCTTAATTTGTTCCAAACATCTTATGTTCCATTATTTATTCCTAACTTTGTTTTTTATTCTTCTACCTCACTTTGATTCCAAGGATTTTGGATTTATATTTTTTATATGATTGTTGTTTCAATTACAATCACTAATTTCAATTCCAATTAATATGTTTTTTCTTATTCTTTTATTCTAGTAAGTTTTGATTGATTTTTAATTTCTTTAATCATGGATTATCTAAATATGAATTGATTAATTAATATATAATTAATTTTTCCATTTTATTACTTATTTAATACCATCGTTATAATGAAGAATTATTTTTATAGGGTTAGGGGTTAAGACTAGGGGTGCTTTAAACCTAATGAATATCTAAATCAAAACTTAGTAAACTTTTTTTCTAGTAATTAGGTTAAATAAAAATCTTTAATCACATTCTATTATACAACCCTGATTCAAGAAATTGAAATAGAAGTAACCTGACCTAGTTGTAGTTGAGAAGGCTAGGACAAATAGCCTATCGTGATATCTTCCTTGAATCTAAGCCATATTAATTTTTTTATTGAATAACTCTATATAAAATAGAATTTTCCAAATAGGTTAGATCTAATTAGTTGGATAAAAAATATTTGGGGACTTCTGTACTACTTCACAACCTAATCCATATGACTATCTCAAGATATATCAAGGAATACCTTGTATAACCCCTGAAATTGACCCTCATCCCTCTCTTTCCCTTAAATTTAATCCAAAGTACGTAAGCCTTAGAAAACCAAATCCCTAAGAGTAACATGAGGAATCCATTTACCAAGTTCTAATCACGAGGTCACCATCTTGTTTTCTTATCCCTGTGGGTTTGACCCCACACTTAAACTATGACATGCATTTGTATCTAGTGTAGTTTGAGACTTATAAATTTCTAATATGATTCACGCTCTTGTAGAATCAACGACATTGTGATGTTCAGGCAGTATTAACTCATGGTTCTAGGATTAGTGTCCACTATTTCAAAACATGGTTAGGCGTTCACTTAATCACATCTTTCATAATAATTTATAAGTTCCCCATATGACTGAGGGAGTCAAGTACTACCTCATGAGATGGGATGCAGGTCCAAAATCCATGGAGTTTGTACTCCCTTGGTCAGTATACATTTCCCTCAATGATGTGTGGGATCTCTATACAGGTCTTATCTTTCTCAACTATGATGTATACTTCGATAAGGAACAGGTCCCCCACAATAGGTTTATAGAGGCAATGTGAAATTACTGGAAGTTGGGTGGTTCATATATTATAGGTGCAATGATTTATTATCTACCACTGATATCCATATAAGATATAACCTTAGTGGTGGTATGATATGATGGATGGGTCTCCCCTATATACCTAGGTTCTCTATCCTTAAATAATATATGTGGTTCAATGTTCACCCTTTATATTGGGTTTTTGAGATGACTTGATGTTTCATACTTTTCTTTTTTGTTTTTAGGGTTCCCTACAAGGTATTTTTATACTCACCCCAAAGGCATAGTTTACCACACATTTTGTGTCTTTACATAAAATTTTCAATTTAAGAATGACCTCAATGGATATGGAGATGGTTTTTAGTGGTGTTTAATGGTGGTGGATAATTTCAGAGATCATACCAAGAGTAATTATAGAGAGAAGGTTTTTACCTTATAATAGATCCATCATATTTTTATGATATAATTTATTATTTATTTTATTTAACTTAGAGTCTTTCTCCATGGAATTATTTTGGATTATTTTTGTCTTATGCATGCATATTTTTTTCTTATAGTTTGGTTATATATATTTTATCAGTGGTTGTTAGTGATATTGTGTATTGGAGATGTGTATCTATTATAGTTTCTCATTATGATAAGGCCTCCCATTAGTGTTATGATTTCTTGAAACTAGTTACAATCCCCTATCCTACTGGAGACTAACTATATTTTTGGTTAGGGTTCTGGTAGGTTGTATCATATCAAGTTAAACCAAGAAAGGAGTATTTTATTGAGAGAGATATACCATAAGGAAAATAAGTTAAAAATTTGTAATAAATATTTTAATAATTAATTACTAAAAGGATAATGAATAGATATGTAAATAATAATAATTTAATATCATATAATAGATAAGATAAGTATAATTAAAATATTACTTTGGAAGATTAGATAAAGAGAGAGTGCATTAAAGAAAAAGGAGAAAATTATATGATGACATCATATTCATTTAAAGAGATAACAGTGAAAGGGAATGTAAATAACAATGAAAGAATAAAAAATAGAATAGTATGCATCCAAATTTTGGAATATACATAAAATAATATATATAAATAAGATATAATTGATATTAATAATGATAATATTGAGGAAGATTCTTGTTACCACAAGTCTCGACTAGCTCAAATGTTTCTTTAAATCCATGTATAACCAAGTTTGTTTTATTAATTATGTATTTTAGAACCTTATTTATAATTTATCATTCATATTCATAAAATAATAATTTATTAGTAATTAATAGTTTATATGAGTCATTGAAATTTATTCATGCCAACTATTCTATGTTCTCTTTTACCATGATGATCTAGAACATCATTCATCTTCCATTTGTTTTTCATCTACATAACAATCAATATTATTTATTAAAAATAGTTATATGATTTATAAATTTTCAATATAATTCCATCATAGAAATAGTTCATGTTCACCATACCAATAATTCACAGTTCATTCATTTAGAATGGTTTTGTAAATAATGATGAATTGTTTTAATAATTATTTCCATTTTAATTCATTTTATTTTATTAGATATAATACAATTTAAAGTCATAATTATTTATTAATTTAATAATTAATTAATTTTATCAATTATAAATGATGATAATAATAATCATAGAGGATAAATGCCCATGTAGGTGGTTAAATAATCCCAAATATGGACATACTTTAGAGAAAGAATTCATTTGGGTAAATCTTGAATAAATGATTATATCAATATTACCAAAGTACTTGAAATTAATTTTAAGTTTTTATAGTGATTAATTTGATTTAATAAAGGTTAAAATGATAATATAAAATAAATAACATGAGTATAATTTGTTACCTCTTAGAATTAATGAGACATTTACTTATATAAGATCCTTTACTAAAGACTTCTAAAATTATTATGATCGGAAACTTTCATACCTATATAATATTTTTATGAGAGACGATTATGGAATATTTTATGGTTAATGTTAAATTTTAGGAGTGTTTTGAAAAGGGTGGTAGAGGGATACTTTTATAAATGAAAAATGGTTGATTTTTTTTAAAATAATAACTACTTAATGGTTAACAAATGAAATTTTGTATGTATTGTGACTAAAAAATTCTTAAAATGGAAATTGATCATTTATTTTTCAATTATAATGATATATATGGTTTCTTATATATATTTATACACCAATTTTATTACTAATCCTGTATTTTTAAAACTATTTTCTATCTAGGTAATATGAAATTTCATTAGGAAGGATTTTAGAATAAGGTTAATGAAACCATATAGAAGAAGTATAAGGGAATAATAAGTCTAGATATAATGGAAAAACATAATTTTAGAAATGTGTAAGGGGAAAAGATGAGTATCAAACTCAATTACTATTCACTAGAAGTTATGGGTGGAGCGAGTGAGCTCAACAGGTTGCTGGGAACAACCTTGATCAAGTGGAAGATGACTATAATGAACAAATAACAATAGAATTTGAAAAAACCAACAGCTATTATGGGATATTTTTTTTAAATATAAGGATGGGGCCATTTTTATGAGTGATGATATCTTATTTATGACTGATCATTATCAATACTTTGGATGTAAATCCATTTTTATTTTCTCTTATCTAGTTCACCTATCTCGAGAACTTGTAACTGAATGGGGTTTCTATTATTATATTAAATTTCTACTATTTATCATAGATTATGAATTTTTATATACCATATAAATTATTTATGTTATGTGTCAAGTGATAAATTTTTCTTGGTTTAATTTTGGTAATGAAATGATGGTTTTACTGTGATGATTTATAGTACGGATGGGGTATGATTATTATCAGTTTTAGTACAATGGTTCATGATAATGTTTATTTTTAACCTTTTATAAACCTTATTCTAAATTTGAAGTTCTAGAAGCTAGTTTTAGATCTTGCGTGGAAACCCAAAAAGTGGCATCAAACCTAGTTTCATTTTGGTTATTGATACCATAATAAGTGGGATCCAAGATTGATTAATTTATTTAACCCATCTTCTTCCAAAAAAATTTCACTTCCGACAATTTAAAACTTTTTGTTTAAGTAGGAGTTTTATGATACAGAAAGATGGAATTGAAAAAGGAAAAATTGTGGCTAGAAGTTTTTGAATGGTCGAATTATGAATTCTAGAGGATGTAGGTAGAATATTATCTATTTCAAAGAGATTTTGATATTCCATTGATAGTGGTAAATCTAGAGGAAATGAAAAAGTAAGAGTGGGAAAGGCATAAATAAAAATAACTAGCTTTTATCCAGATGATCATGGCCAAACAAATTTCCTTTAATATCCATGTGGTGAAGAATAGAGAGGAACTTATGTATACACTCTCCAACATATATTATAATCTAAACAAAATATAAAACTTGTTACTAAAATAAAGACTTTTCAACATGAAGATTTCATAAGTATGGTATATGGAGGATCATGTCAATGAATTTAATGTGATTCATAGCCAGTTAGAGTCCACTAGGGTAGTGTGGGATTTGATTAATCACTTACAGAATCATGGGATATGATGGTTACCACAATGAGAAACTCTATTGGTAAGAATGATATGATGTTAAAGGAATTATAGAGTCTAATTTATAAGGAAGATATCTAGAGTAGAGAAGTATTAGGTGCTACAAAAACCATGTGTATTATAGAAGGCTAGGGGAATTCCACTTAGAGGAAAATATAATGTAAACAAAGGGAATGAACTAAATATAAAGAAGTTAAGGGAAATCACTTATCATTATTGATTTTATATGATGAAAATGTGGAAAGAATGGTATTTATTAAAGTATTGTTGAGAGAGATGTATCAATTTTACAAAGTATGATTCGAGTTAATCCAGAAACTCTATAGCCGAGGAATCAAAAAATTTGATTCGAAGTATTTTAGAATATTTAAAGTCATTAATACTTGAATTTAGGGTATTTTTCAACTCAACATCCAAGAAATGGTGCATATATAATGTTGTATCCCAAATCATTAGAAAGTTACACAATATAGATGGAGAAATGATTAATATAGTTGGAAAGGTTTTTTGAATGTTCATATGAACAATAAATTCATGTCAAAACTATAGGGTGTTCATCACAACCCAAGATTAGAAAATATCATATTCTTGGTTGGTTAGATGGATGATGTGGGATTCTGTATGATTTTTTTGGATGGTTTAGGGAAGATCACATAAGGTTCCATAGTTGTGTCCTGAGGTGTTAATGTTGAATCATTGTACTTGACTGGGAATTTATAAGGAAAAATTAATTCAAGAGAAATAAATTTCATAAATGCAATGTGATGGTATGACCACCTAGGAAACATTTGTGAGAAATGTCTGAGGATCTTGTTTTGAGAGGAACACTGAACTCGATAGCATGGAGTATAGAAAATGTAAAGAGTATATTCTTTGGAAGCAATAAAAGGAATTCTTTGCATCATTATACAATTCACTAAAGAATTGGAATATTTGGTTGGTTTATAGAGATATATGGGGGATAACACCAGTTCAATCTCACATGGTAGCACTTTACTACATTATATCCATCAAGGATTCCACATGGAAGGTGTGAGTGCTTTTCCTTGAACACAAGTTCAAGGTTTTTATATGTTTTATTAGGTATAGATCCATAAAAGAGAATAAAACTAGAATGAATATAAAATTATTATAGTCTGACCATGTGGGAGACTACAAAAGAAAATAGTTTTGAATGTTTTACTAGATGAATGGAATATAGAGAGAGAAGAATGTACTTGGTACAATAGATCAATATGGTGTGGAAGAATATTTTAATTATACTTTGAATGGGAGATCCAATAGAATGCAGTTACATGTTGAATGTGTTGTCATGAAACATAAAATTGATTATTATTTTTAAAGTTTATATATAATCTAGGGAAGACCCTAGGTTATCTTTTTAGGAACATTGGGGGTTTAAAGTGTGTATTTTTAATAAAACATACTAAAATAGGGTGGGGGTGATTTTGAAAATAGTTTTAAAAATAAAATTACTCAATTAAAAAGATTAATAGTTGAAAAAGAAAGGAAGTGTTTTTATAATTATGATATAAGGAGTTCATTTGAGGTTCACTATACATCTTGTATAGTTCATTTTTCATAAAATTTCACATGGTTTAATAGAATTATTTGGTTGAGGGTTTTCAAGATCTCGATTCACATCTTGCCTCTTAAAATGATGCACAAAGAACAAAACCTTGATACAACAATCATGTTGTAAAGTTTTGGAACTCAAGAATAGAGTGAGGAATACCAAATCATACTTATATCTCAATTAGTTGTGAGATAAAGATGATGCTTGTGTTTTTCAATCAGATCAACCCAAGATTCCCACTTGAAATATCAACCCATTCAGTGTTGAGATAAAAATAATTTCCCTTGATTAAAAAAAAAGAATTCAGAGAAGAATAATGTTAATATAAAACATAAATAATTTTTTCACAAAAAAATTATAGACAACCAGAAGCATAAAAAGTGGTGGAAATACCTCCCAAGTATGTGTATCTCCCTCGAAATGATCATCCATTGTTTAGCTCGATATCGAGAGGAGGAAGAGGATCGTGTGGAACTTTTATTTCATACTTGATCACAAAATGAAGATATGGACATATAGAAATTCTTGGATGAGGAGATGAATCATATGGAAATCCAAAATAGAAGCACTTAACTCCTTGGTAGAACTTGAAAATGGGGTTCCTATGGTGCCAATTTATAGGAAAAGTGGAAGGTGGTTTTGGGAACCCTGATTTTGAGAAACCACATGGCCCATAGTTTTAGGTGTCCAGAATGTCTTATCTCATTTTTTTAAGAAATAATTTTTTTTAAAACACCTCTTTAATAAATCCACCAAAAACTTGGAAGCATTTTGACAAATATATCCTGATATATGGATGAAATATAGAACATAACTTTTGACTTCACGCAGATTCAATTCCTTAGAAAGATAAGTCTAGTTGGGACCCCAGATGGAAGAATTAGGATTGGTTGTATTCATAAAAGTTATAGACCACTAAATTTTGGATAATACCATAATATATCATACCAATTGGATTAAAGTATTAGTATAAGTGTGTGGGTGAGTCCACATATGGTCTTGGATTCCTGTGTAATTTGGCCCAATTTTCTTCTAATTTTTCCTAGGCCCTTTAAATCACCTCCAACTATAATGAAATTATCAAAACAAGTGAAATTACCTATTTTAATAGTGATTAACAAAAAATAATTATATAAAAAATGAATTGTTTTTTTACTAAATTTTAAATTTATGATACAAAATTAGTTTATCACAGTGGTATAATGATAAAAATTAATAGTGAATCACTACGTGATCACACCCCCACATTTAAAAATTTTCACTTCTGGGAATATTCTAATTTCTAAGAATTATATATAAATATATTCTTAAATTTAGTATGATTTAACATTCAATGAAAATTTAATTCATGATATCAATGTGATTAAATAAAAAATTACACCAAGGTGTTATTCTTGATGATCATGGAAAAAGATGTCTCATAAATTGTATTAGAATAAAATTTAATGAGATGAATGATACCAATTTGAGAAAATAATTAAAAAAGTCAACAATGCCACTAAATCTCTACGTGTGTATGTGAAAACCAATTCATGTGATTCTTTCCACTTTCTATCCAGTAAATATAGGTTATTTTAAAACTTTTCTACTGAAATGATTCTGTCCAACAAACCTACCCTACATCCTTTATAATCAAAATTTGAGTCCCACTTAATTAAAGATTCCTGAAATTCAAACCTTAAGCACTAACCTAGATATCACCATATTTTTTACTTTTCATCACTACCCTAATTTATTATTATTTTTATGTTTTTTTTCAAAAGTTTAACTTGGAACAAATCTCACACTCATCACTTAACCCTTGTTTGATCTCTTCACAACACTAATTTTAATAGTTATAATAAGGTCAAAGGTTGAGGAAGAGTAGTTTTTGACCTAACTAAGACACAAACCATCACGAATTTCCCTATTTCAGGTTGTTTTAACATTTAAAAAAATGTTTCAATGATAAGATGTGTGTTTTAGCATGAATATAACATTATGGTGTGAATGTTTCTTGAAAATTAGTTTTTATTCAATCATATAAATGGTTGTATCATTTTTATCCCTTTGGGAAGAATGTTACCCTTTGGGTGAGTAGTTTATGGGAAAATTGTTACACTTAATACCTACACACATATTTTCACCAAAACATGAAGTGTGAATTTTTATTACTTAATAAAATTTAAATATAAGTTATGTTAATATTCATCTGCTTTCCAATTTTTTTTTCCATATGTTTGTTCCTTATCTGATCTGTTTCATTACTATAACAGATTGACCTATGTGTGTTCACCTGTTATCCAACTATTTTATGCAAAAAACTAAATAAATAAATAATAATAACAATAAAAAAATGGGTTGTGTCTTGGGCAGGTCAAAAACAACTCTTCCTCAACCTTTGATCTTGTTATAACAATTATATTTATTTTTGTTAGAAGACCAAACAAGTATTGAGTGATTAGTGTGAGATTTTTCCAAGTTCAACTTTTGGAAAAAACAAAAAAATATTAATCATTTAGGGGAGTGATGAAATATAAAAAATATAGGGATATCTAGGTTGGGATCTTAAGGTTTGACTTCTAGGAATATTTAAGTGAGTGGGTCAGGTAAACTACCCTCTCAACCACTAGTCAACCCTAGGGATAAGGGAAAAGTCAATTCCATCACCCTTAGTAGTGGAAAAAAAACTTAAAATCCAAATAAAACCTCCATTAATGTCATCCCATCATGTTGATACCACTATCCCAACCATTGAGAATGGTCTAAGAGGGGAAAACCTTGTCCAGAGAAAAATACCCCTATAAGAAAGAGCGTGTATATTAATGAGTCTCCTAGCCCAACTATTCCTCTTCCGTTTCCCCAAAGGGCCACCCATACAAGAAAAAAAAGAAATTGAACTTGATAAATAAATCTTGGAAACATTCAAAAAAGTATAGGTTAATATCCCCTTGAGTGATATTGTAAAGAAAATTCCATGATTTTCCTAGATTATAAAGGATATGCATACACAACGAAGGTGAATTTAATGTGATGAAATAGTGAGCTTGGGTAGTAACATATCATCATTGATGATCCATCAATTTAAACAAAATTCAATGATTTCAAAACATTCTTGATTCTATGCACCATATGTGAGTATTTATTTTAAAATTCTTTGATTGATTTGGGTGCTTTTAAAAATGTGATTCCTCACTCCATTTCTCTTCATTTTAGGTCGGGAAACTAAATCCCACTAGAATAGTCATTCAACTAGAAACCCGGAGTACTGCACAACCTGCTGGTGTGTTATTGGATGTTCTTGTGAAAGTGAAAATTTTAATTTTTCCTGTTGATTTTTATGTTCTTAAAATGGAAGATTATAGGACGAATAGACTTTCCCCAATTATATTAGGGATAACTTTCTTGAAAACCTAAAAATCATAATTAATATCCAAAATGGTACATTATCTATAGATATTGGTGGTGACATTGACCACTTCAGCATCTTTGAGGCCATGAGAAACTCCTCAAAAGAACATTCCTCACTTTTAGTTAATTCTATTGATGTACTTTTGTACCCAGAAAAACTTATATTATTTCCCCTGATCCCATTTATATGTCTTCACCATTTATATATATTCTAGGAAATGAATCATGCATATAATGTTGTATCGGTTTAGAAAAATTTCATGCATGTTTGTTAATTGATGATTTATTGAACACTGGGGACCCAATGACCATTGATGATAATGCTAAGCTTGTAAAATCTCATTCTTCATCTGGGAATATTACCACTGAGTAGTTAGATGTGATCAGTGACCTATCAATTTCAAATTCACTCCCATTAATCCAAATTCTTCTTAATTGTAACTTAAAACACCACCTCAAAATTTAAAATATTCTTATCTTGGGAATGGAAACAATCTTCCTATCATTATTGCTAGTTCAATCCCTCTAGATCTTGAATTGTGATTGCTTAAGCTTTTAAGAGAGTATAAAAAAGAATTGGGATGGACGCTTTCTAACATTCATGGTATTAGCCCAACATTTTTCACACATCATATATTGTTAAATGATGAGGTTAATCCAGTGAGGTAGGAACAACGTCGATTAAACCCAAACCTCCTAGATGTTATCAAAATGTAGATAACAAAATTGTTGGTTTCTTGAATCATTTACCCCATCTATGATATTCAATGGGTTATTCTAGTGAAGGTAGTTCCCAAGAAAACTGGTCTTACTATAATTAAAAATGAAAACATTGAATTGGTTCCAACCCATGTGTATAATAGTTTTCATGTCTATATTGACTATTTTTGAAAAAACCAATACACCAGGAAAGAATATTTCCCATTTTCATTCATTGAATAGATTCTATAGAGGATAGTGGTGAAGTATCACTACTATTTCATCATTGGGTGTTATGGATACTTTTATATCCTTATTGCCCCTAAGGATCAAGAAAAGACAACCTTCACTCTCCCAGCTGGCACAATTTTCTATAGAAGGATGCCATTTGGTCTGTGAAATGCTTCAAGTACTTTCCAACGATGCATGGTTAGTATTTTTTTTGAATTACCTAGAGAATTTCATGGAAGTTTTCATGGATGATTTCACTGTATATGGTTCCTATTTTGATCAGTGTTTGAGTAGTCTTCGTTCTATCCTACATCACTGTATTGAAAAAAATATCATATTAATTTAAAAGAACTTCCATTTCATGGTGTGGAAAAGTATATTATGTGGACATGTAATTTCTAGGGATGGTATCCAAGTAGATAAATCAAAAGTGGATTTCATTTCTTCCCTACCATTCCCTAGGAATGTGCAGGATGTGTAGTCTTTCTTCTTTAATGCTGGATTTTACCATCATTTCATTTGTGATTTTAGTAAGATTGTGCTCCCCCTCTCATGATTTATCCAAAAAATAAAAGGAATTTTTTTTGATAAATAATGTGGGTAAGCTTTTAAAAAATTGAAATATAGTCTCACATCACCCCTGATAATCCAACCACCTTGGTGGGATGTACCATTTAAGCTCATGTGTGATGCCTCAAACTATCAGTCGAGGTAGTCTTATCACAATGCATTGATCAAGTTCCTCATGTCATAGCCTATGTCTCACACACCCAGGAACCTTCCTAAGAAAAATACACCACAACTAAAAAATAATTACTTTCTATTATCTATTACATGGATAAATTTAGGTCATACGTTTTAGGGTCCAAAGTAATTGTGTTCTCAGATCATGCAGCCCTCTAATATCTCTTTAAGAAACCAGAATCCAAACTACATCTCATTTGTTTGATGCTACTACTTTTGAAATTTAATCTATATATTATTGATAAAAAAATCATAGAATGTGGTGGATGACCATATCAATAGGATCCTACCATCCTCAGACATTGAACCATTCCATTTTATTCCCATAAATGAAATGTTTCTTGATGAGAAATTTTAATGAGTGCAAGATGTTATTCCATGGTATGCCGAAATTATAAATTATTTGGTAGCATAATGAATTAATATATATTTCAAAAAAAAAACAATTCCAGTCGTCTAAAGCATGAGTCGTGTTGGTATATTTGGGAAGACCACTACCTTTAGAGTACATATAGTGATAAATTCATTAGGTAATGTGTTCTTGATAGCAAGTTTCAATATATACTTAGGTTTTAATGCACTCTTTCTTGTGGGGGACACTTTGGTCCCCAAAATAATTCTCACAAGGTCCTCACTTTTGGTCTATTTAGGACAAAATTATTTAGGGATTCCCATGATTTCTGCAAATCTTGTCCTCAATGTCAAAGAATGGGGAATTTATCTAAAAGAAATGAAATTCCACCAAAACCCTTTATATTCCATGAAATTTTTGATGTTCGGGGAATTGAAATTACGGGGACATTTCCCAATTCCTTTGGAAACTTTTACATTATTCTGGACATTGTTTATGTGTCAAAATTGGTAGAGGCATGAACCACGAGGATAGGTGATTCCAAGATAGTTGAGGAATTCTTGAGAACCCAAATTTTCTGGAGGTTTGGATTACCTAAGTTCATCATCAGGGTTCTTATTTTCTAAATAAAACAATGAAATCAATTTTTCATTGGTATGGGTTCAGGCATAGGGTGTCTGCTGCATATCACCCACAGACCAGTGGTCAAGCCGAGGTGTCAAATAGAGAGTAAAAACAAATTATTGAAAAAAGGTTTAACCCAACATAAAATATTTGAGTCTTATACCCGGTGATTCATTATGGGATTATCATACTGCTTTCAAAACTCCCATTGGAATGTCACTATATTTTCTAGTTTTTGGAAAGAGTTGGCACCTCCCTATTGAGGTAGAGCACTGGACCTATTGGGATATTAAACAATTCAATTCCAATATTTATGGTGCATGTTCTCAAAGAAAGATGCAAATTCAGGAGTTAGAAGAAATGCATAGAGATTCATATGAGAACACTTAGATTTATAAGGAGAGACCCAAGGATACCCATGATCACCTCATCTTTCATCATCAATTCCACATTGGGAAGAAGGTATTCCTTTTCAATGCAAGGCTGAAGTTGCATCTAGGTAAGCTTCGTTCCCACTAGTTTGGACTATACAATGTTACTAATGCTTATCCATTTGATGTTTCTAAGGTTCAAAATGAAGAAACAAAATGAAGAAACAAAATGAACCTTCACTATAAATGGGTAGCAGATGAAGCACTTACATGAAGCCATTCTAGAGTCCCTATGGAGGAACCCCAATTTCAAGAGGCAACCTACAAATGAAACCCAATGGGTTTTATCCTTACTTCCCATATTCTATTTTGTTACAGTGAGGAAACTACATACTATAGGTGTGTTTGTGTGTGTGTGTGTGGGGGGGGGGTATATTCCTACTTTAGTTAGTAATTTTCATCATCTTTTTATTTATTCTCCAATTTTACTTTCTGAATAGTATTTTTAACTTTCCTCCCCCTCCCCTCATTTTCCCCCACACTTTTGTGCCGAAATATTCATTTTTATGCCCACTTAATCATGGAAAATGATTCCAAATTAATCATGGAAAATGATTCCCAATTAATCATGAAAAATGATTCCATTATTTATAGACATTGTATCCATCATGTCTTCTAGTATAGGCTCAGGTTTTGGAGGGGTTTGTTAGAAAGGCCTTTGTGCTGGTGGAGGATTTCTGGGTGGTGGTGGTGGATGACTACTCTGGCCGGATTGGTTCCATGGTTATTGACATTTGTTTGAATACCCCTTTTCATACAAGCTTGGTTTCCTTTCCACCTAGGTTTGGATAGATATTATGGTTCTTTCCTAAGGGGTTGGTTATATGGGAGGCTTTGAAAATTTACCTCACAACTCTCAAAAGGTTCTCTTAGTTGAGGTAATTGGTCAGAACTATAGGTCTTGGAAGAATAGATACTACAATGTATGGGAGGAGGAGATGGGGCTTTCTATTGGGAAATAGAAAGTTGTCAAAGAAGTTGACTTATATTTTCAAACTTTGTGTCCAACTTCCCCTCAAATTCATCACTTTGTACCTCATAGACACCATGAATGGTTACACAGAACATTGGACCGAATTATTGAGTGTTCTAGGACATGTTCTCAATCATGGTCCTTGCAGCGATTGAGGTTTTATCAAATAGTAAACCACTAGTAGCAAAATCAACCAAGTTTCGATCAATAGGAACTATAAATTCATTAAAATACTATATTAAAATCCGACCACTTATTTGGTTGTGTGGAAAACTCAAACAAATTCTTTTAAATATTTCCCAGTATTCATGAAGTGTTTCCCCTTATTATTGTATTATACATTAAATTTATTTCCTTATTTTTGTAGTTGGAGAGGTTGGGAATTATTTTTCAAGAGAAAGGAATTTAATTTCTTCCCAATGTCTAATTAGGGTGTTACAATAATATAACCAATATTTTACAGTGTCTTATAATGAAAAAATGAATTCCCTAAGCTTTGCTTATTCTTCATCCACAATATTAGGTTTTAATGTTGAACACACAGTGTGAAATTATTCCAAGTTTTTATGTGGATCTTCTCTCACGAGTCCATGGAATCTTGATAATTAGTGAATTAAACCAGATTTAAGGTCAAAATTGGGTGCCTCTCCTTGTATTTGAATGTATGTGAGATGAATCTCTATATTAGGAGAGGTTAATTATTTTTAATTTATGGTTATTTTTAGTTATATTATTAAAGTTTATTTCTATATTGATGTTTTTTAGAAGAATAATAATGATCAATAAGGGTGTTGATGTTTTTTTCATCCTCCTTCAATGGACTGTTCAATACTTCTTGGTGTCGATGACGCAAGATCTTCTCTTGTCTGTGTTCAAAAGGAAGTAGTTCCTCTAATTAAGATCATGTCATGCCCAAGGCATAAAAAAAATATTTTAGAAATAAACTTAAAAAAAGGAATGATGAAATTAAGATAACAAATAATTAAAAAATAAATAATAATTTTATAAAAAATGCGCACTAAAAACAAAATTTCTCCCTGGAAATAGTGCCAAAGTTTGAATGTGTTGTCATGAAACATGAAATTAATTATTTTTTAAAGTTTATTTATAGTCTAGGGAAGACCCTAGGTCATCTATAAAGGATATTTTGGTGCTCAAATTGTGTATTTTTACTAAAAGGAACTAAAATAGGGGTGGTTTTGAATACAATTTTAAAAATAAAATGAATTAATTAAGGAGTTTAATAGTTGAAAAAGGAAGGTGGCATTTTTAGAATTATGAGAGGAGGTCATTTCAATTTGACTAAACATATTGGATTTTTCATTGTTTTCAAAATGTCACATTTTTTAATGGAATTATTTTATTGAGGGTTTTCAAGATCTCGATTTGCCTCTTGCCTCTTAAAACGATGCGAAATGAACAAACCCTTGACACAACAATTGTGTTTTCAAGGTTGGGAGCTCAAGCATAGAGTAAGGGATACCAATGTATAATGATATCTCAATCATGTGTTAGAGAAAGAGAAATATTGTTTTATCTTATCAAATCAATCCAAGATTCCCACTTGAAATCTCATCCCAATCTGTGTTGAGATAAAAAGTGTTTCACTTGATAAAACAAAAACAATTAATTGAAAGAAGAATGTTAAGATAAAAATAAATTTATTTTTTTTGCACAAAAATTACACAAAACCAATATCATAAAAAGTGTCAGAACTTCCATAGTGTGTGTATCTTTCTTGAAATGACCACCCACCGTTTTTCTATCCATCGAGAGGAGGAGGAGGATCAGGTGGATTTTCATCTTCATCCTTGACCCCCCTATGAGGATAGGGGCCTCTAGAACTTATAGGATGAGTAGAGGAATTTTCTAGAACTAAAAAATGGAAGAAATTAACTCCTCAATTTAACTTTCAAATGGGGTTCCCAATGTGACAATTTATAAGCAATGTAGAAGGTGGTTTTGGGAACCCTGATTTTTAGAAACCAATTCACCCATAGTTTTGGTGGACAGACAATATTATCTCACCTTTGATAAAAATAAAAAGTTATTTCAATGAATCTTGAATAAATACAATAGAAATTGGGCATCATTATGATAGATACAACCCAATATATAAATGAAATAATTGAACACAACTTTTGACTTATCACAGATTTGGTTCCTTTAACAGATCTATCCGGTTGGGCCACCAGATGGCTGAATTAGTATTGGGTGTCTTTATAAAAGTTATATACCACTAAATTTTGGATTTTCCCACAAAATATCATCCCAATTAGATGTAAATATAGCAGTGTGTGATTTATTCAACATAAGTTCTTATATTCCTTCACAATTTCATCCAGTTTTCTCCAACTTTATCTTGGGCCCTCCAAATCACCTCCACCTATAATGAAATCATCTAAAAAAAGTGAAATTACCCTTTTTAACAGTTATTAACAAAAAATAATTGAATAAAAAATTATGTTTAATTTTTTATTAAAATTTTAATTTATGATACACAATTAGTTTATCATAATTGTTTAAGGGTAGAAATGAATTGTGAATCACTACGGGATCACATTCAGATTTCTAAAAGGATTTTTGGGAAAAAGAAGTTAACTATGTATATTATCTTGTAAATTTTAGTCCTTCCAAATTTATGTGGATAACATTTATAGAGGAACTATCGACTAAAAGGATGACCAATTTGTATCACTTTAATGTTTTTATAAGAATCATGTATGACTATTTTAATCTTATAAAGTGGTAAAAATTAGAATGTAAGTTCTATAAATGTTTATTTATTTGTTATAGTAATGAAAAGTTTTTTATTTTTTACTTTGGGTTAACAATCAGTGAAATATTATGATAATTCACAATCTCATATTTAAGGAGGATATCCCTTTTACAGATTGAAACTTGGTGGAAGGTGAAATTGGGAGAAAATAACCAATAGGGAATGTGTAAGTTGATATGAACCAAGTTTTTGTTGTTGTGTATTTTTTAGGGAGAAAAAAATTTTGAGGGGTTTTAGGAAGTTTGAAAATAGAAGAATAAAATCAAGTTTTGGAAGTAATAAGGCCCAATGTATCAAAATGTTCTAGAATATAAAAATCCTGGGGTATATTTTCATAAAAATAAGGTGTAGAAATAGATGAACATTCGATATTATAGTGGTATATCTGGGTTATGCGATCAATGAAATGTTTTTAATATTGAATGGACTATATGATTCCTATAAATAGTGTAGAACCCACAAGTCTAGATGAGGATAAAATTATAAGTGACCTAGTGTTGTGGGTGTTATAAACAAAGGATGATATAGACTCCTTTCATGTTTCCAAAACACCAGAGATAAAAAAATAAACTATGGGGGAATAACTCTATAGAAAAATTGGGTTTACCAGTTAAAAGAAAAATAAAATGGTAGGATAAAACATAAGGAAAGTCTAGTTATGATGGTATTTAAAAAATATAAGGATTAAATTTTAGTTAGATATTTTCTATATTTATTAAGAATATATCATTTTGTACGGTTCTTATCCTAGTTTCTATGTAAGGTTGATTTCTTGAATATTTTTATTTCACGAAGGTGTTCCCACTTGGGGATTTAGAGGAAGATATCTATATGTAGAAACCATAAGGTTTCATTGAAAATATAATGTATGGTTTAGTTTAAAGTCAAAAAAAAAATTTGTATGGGATTAAGCAGACACCAATATAATGGAACCAAAAGTTAGATGCCTTCATGGAAAAATGTAACTTTTCCTGGTACAATACTGACCACTGATACCATTGGAATGTGTTTTATGATAGGAGTTACATCATTTTAATTCTCTATATGGATGATATGATTTAAACTACCCAGTAAAGGATATATTATAAGTGCACCATGATAAATTTTCCCAAAGTTTTTAGATGAAATATCTTGGTTATATAAGATGGGTTTGGGGATGTGGATTAGAAGATACTTGAATATTTAAACTTTTTTTTTGTCTTGTCTGAAGTATATACACAAGGCCTTAAAAAGATTTGTAATTAGTGATTACAATACTATATAGAACCTACTATGTAGAAACTCTATGTTATCCAATGATAAGGAACCTATAAAAAAATTAGAGGTTACACACATGTAAAGGTATTTATATTAATCAATGACTAGAAACTTGATGTATTCCATGCCTTGTATAGGGGTTTAAATTGAACATATAGTTGGAGTAGTTATTGAAAAATCATGGTATGGGGTAATATGATATAGTGAAGTGGATTCTATTATTTCCCAAATGATCGATATATGTGTGCCTCTATTTCAAAATGGATAATCCATTATTGGGTTTTGTGAATACAAACTTTAGTGGAGATAAATAATCAAGAAAGAGTACCATGTGATTTGTGTTTACTTTTAAATGGGTTTCAATGAGATGGATGTATCAACCAAAACCTATAGTTACAATACCAAACATGAAATATGCGTATGTTATAATTATGAAATTTAGGAATTAGCTGATTTTACTAAAGGAATTTTTGGAGGAAATTATAAGAAGGAAATAAAATGGAACAATGTTCCATGATAGTCACTTCATGATTCATCTTCTGATGAATCTAGAGTTTCATTCTTGGAAGAAACACATTCAAATTAAGTATTAATTTATCTATAATACTATGTAGGATGAGGTTTTTGATCTATGTAAGGTTATTATGAGTTTGAATATATAAGACATGTTGAATAAATTCATTGTCCAGGAATTCTTAGGGCAATGTGGTGCCGTAGTGAGACTTGGATGATTAGTGGTTGGAGAACATGAAAGTAGAAAGTATATGAGGATAAGGTATACTTGGAAGTGAAAAATGATTTTTTAGAAGTGATCAAGGACATAGTGGAAGAATTTATATCAGTTATCAAGAAGGATATTATTTGGATTATATATGAAAAAACAAATTTTCCGATAAGTAAATAGACATTTCAGGAGGTTTTTTCAGAATTAGGTTTTTAGAACCAAATAAAGGTAGTATAATAGAACTTAAATTTTAGATATAGTATTAAAAATATAATTCTATAGGTGCATATGGGTGATCATATTAGTTATAGATGCAAGAATTCTTTATTGTATTTTTTGGGTGGTGTCGGTGCACTCATCGAGTAGATCATAATAGCTTTGATTGAGTGATAGAAAACAAAAAATATTAGATGGTGGTGTAAAAATAGAATTGGATGGGTGTTGTGAGATATTTTCTATATATATTGGGGGGTGGGTTCATTTTTACAAGTTATGTTATCTAGTTTCTGATTAAGTATTGTCATTACTTTGGGTTGGTTGTAAAGTCTACATGACACCTTCAATTTACAAGGTTTGTTTCCTTTATATGTTTCTAGGTTGGGTTATATTTTGAGGATATAATAGGTGTATTGGAGAGATTTCATGATGGAGGCCTAATAAATGACTTGGAGAAGTGATGTATAGGTGACCAGTTAGATGGTAGGAGACACTGGCTAGCTAGTCGACATAATAATGGCTCTATAATACTGTAGAACCCATCACCTAGTTGGTGGGTAGCCATCAACTAATCGATGGAACTAAAAGTGTCTATAAAAATATGTAGAACCCACATGCCAGATGGTGTCTGAGGAAAATTAGTTACACCTATGTTAGGAGCATCAAATATCTAGAGTCCGGGGCCGTCCAGCTGGTAAATCTATTGGCCAGCCGGCAAGGGCCACTGGTCATGCCTAGATGACCGAGTCATTAAGGAAAAATTTATATTTTCACCCAAAACATCCATTTTGATATATCAATATTATGGAATGAATCCCATTTAACCTAGATGACCACATATTCTTCTTTTCAGTGGATTTGGTCCTCTCCTTCTCCTCTCTTCAGTGCTTCAATACTAGATTGATCTGTTGGATTCCATGAGGTAAGATTCATCCTTTCTATCCTAAATCTTCTTATTCTTTTGAAATTGGCCATTGATATAAGTTTATTTGTCTATATATATGTATTAAATCATCTTAAAATGAATAATTTTTGGTCGTTGATAGATTTACATTATATTAGGAGAGTTGGAAACATTCCTTTGACCAGATCTAGATCTGCTATTGATGATGGTTCTTGTTAGGTATGTTGAATTATTTCTAAGACTATGTCTCTGTATCCTTCTTAAATATTTTTAATAAAAACCCTTTTTGATGAATTTGGATATTTTATTTGAATCATTGGCACGTGGGTTTTTCTGGTTGGCGCGTGAGCATAATGTGGGTATCTGTACTTGAAAAATCTTGGTGTTTGGCATCGAAGTGCTTGAGGTAGAAAGTTACTTACCACATAGGGCCCTTTTATAATATGTTTTATTGATAATGATATCATGTGTTTTTGTGTGTATCTCACGAGTCCCATGTTTTATAATAATCATATGTGTGTGTGTGTAAACTGTGAGACCCATGTTTGATATTGATCACATGTGTGTCCGTGTGTAGCTTGTAAGACCCATTATTGATAATGATTGATTTGTGTGTGTGTATTGCCTCCGATAATAATTCTTGATATGCTATATTGTTCCTATATGTGCTATACCCTATTGTGTGTAAATATATGACATGTATATATTTTTATTCTAGTAGTAAGTGATAGGTTGACCATCACAGATTGGTTAACCCTTAGAGTGGGAGAAGGTCCATCATACTAAAATGGACGTAGACACAGGGAAGGGGTATGGAGGCCTTGAGGCCAAACCTAAGTATGTTGTGAGATACTAATGGCTTGTGACCCAACCTAAGACTAGATGGTGTATGATGGACTTGAGGCCTGATCAGTGATAGATACGGGGAAAGAAAACCTAGGGGCCTAACCTGAGGCTCATTTTCCATGTGGATTATTAGAGATATAGAGTGTCCATGTGGCCAACCCTTGATCATAGATTATATTATGAATTCCATTACTTAGAGAGAAAAAAGGTAGGACTGAGGTTTTTGAAAGCCTGGTTAGCACACAATCTCTTAGAACATGATTGTTTGATGTTTTCTTGAGATTTTACTTATTATCATGGAATACACCTCTTGTGCATGTGAAATTATATTAAGGATCCATTGGTGGTTTCCTACTGGGTTTTTACTCACACCCTATATAGGAATATCAATTCTCATGTAGAATTCATGATCAAAGATCCAAGAATAGGAAAGGGCCCAATGATAGGATATTAGGAGATATATCTTTGTGTTTTGAGTCGGTAGTAGGATATAATACAGAGTGATATAATAGTGTCTTTATTTATTTCTTTTTTCTTTTCATAAACTCTAGTTTGACCTTCTATAATGGTTCCCTTGGTTTATTATATTGGATGAATCTGTGATACGTACCATTCCATCTGTTATATCATTTGTTAGGACCAATAGGGGCCTATATACCCTGAGAGGGGGGTTGAATCAGGGTATGGATATTCTTTTTCAAAATTTTTACTGCCCCACTGGATCTTGACCTCTTTATTACAAGGGTCACTTTGTTTGCACGTTTGTGTTTATTATGACCACTTTTTTTTTCTTTATCTGATTATGATGCTTTAATTGCAATGCAGGGAAGTAAGCAGACCGACACAGAGATTTTTACTTGGTTCACCCTCACTAGGCTACGTCCAAGGAGCATACAATGGCGATGTTCCACTGTAACAAATCCACTAAAGCACAATTCTATTTACAAGGTTTGGGCTAGATCACTTCTATACCCAGGATCACTGTCTTTACAAGGTTTAGGGTCAGCTAACTGTTTTCACAAAGGTCACACCCTGTTTCTCTCTCTCTCGCTCACTGCCGGTGGAGAGGATCACCTTCTTCCTCTTAATTTGATCACTTCTCTGGAAATGATCCAATCACAGTTTATAGGCCTCTAGGTCTCTTCCTTTGCATGAAATAATTCATCCTCAGCTATAGATAGATGCTTTGTTTAAGTTCAATGTTCATCCACTGATGAATACCACTTTACCACAGATGTTATGGGAAAATTCTAACTTTCACGCAACCCTAGGGTGACTTGTGCGCCCATTTAACCAGTGCACAGCCTCTGCCTTCATTGCGGAAAAACCAACCTGCACGCCAAAACCTATGGGCCAAAACCTACGTGCCAAAACCTACGCGCCAAAACCTGCGCGCCAAAACTTGCGCACCAAAACCTGCACTTGCGCGCTCAGAGCTCAGATTTTCTCTAAGTGTTTATCTCATTAAGAAATGAAGAGGGTAGTCGTCTATTTATAGACATTTTGAGGACTTGCATGCCAAAACCTAAACGCCAAAAACCTGCGCGCCAAAACCTGTGCGCCAAAACCTGCGCGCCAAAACCTGCAAGCCAAAACCTGTGCGCCAAAACCTGTGCACCACTTGTGGACTTGCGCGCCGCCTTTCCCTTGACAAAATTTTTATGTTATAAATTTGAAAAAAATTCCTGGAGTACAATATTAGAAACCTCCTTAACACAAGAGAACAATTCCCTTTTCCAAAAACACTTATCCCCATTCTCCATGAAAACTCCCTTTGTCAACAGTTGGAGTCGTTGTGACTCGCTTTGTCAACAAACACAACATGGAGCCTTGCATTGTCAACAAACACAATCATCTCAAAAATGCTTCAATGATACCTTGAGGGATTCTTTCCCAACAGTATCCCCCTTTGGGTTTGTTGACAACTCTTCTCAAAACAATTATCCACTCTTTGATACCTCATTAAGGCTTCATTCATCTTCAGCCACCATTCGCCTCTTAAATAATGATCAAAGATTTACTCAACACATACTCTAAGCCCACATGAGCAATGCTCGGCATGAGAAACAAGAGTATCATGAAAAGTTCATCTATGAGTCACTTCCTTTCTGACACCACTATTGATACCAACCTAATGCCAACTGAAATTTTCATACCAATCTGATATTAACCACACTTCTGCTTTTATCACGCTCCTCAGCTGTTGTGATATATATTATTTGATTGATCATGTCTAGAATCATCTGATTTTGTACGCTCCCCCTTTTTCATTGCTCTCCCCTATCTCTCTGATCCACCCGTCAGCTTCTCCCCATATCATTCATGATTTATCAAATTTCCACACTGTCTCCCCCTTGAACAATCACTATTTTCTCTCCCTTTGTCAACGAACCCAAAGTTCACTACTTTGCATTATGTAACAGAGTAGAGAACACATATCAGCACATTAGGGAAAAACACATCATACCTTGGGGAGAGGGGGGGGGGGGTTCCACATCCACACTCTTTAAAGTGCGGGGAGTCGACTGAACTCCCAGAGCCAGTTGATATCTCTCAAAATCTTCTGTGGGTAAGACCTTTTTTAGAATGGCTGCAACCTGTAGCTCTGTGGGCACATACTCCAACTTCACGATTCCCTGCTCAACCTTCTCCTTGATAAAATGATACTTTATCTCAATGTGCTTTGTCCTTGAATGATGGATGGGATTTTTGCTAATATTGATAGAACTTGAGTTATCACACTAGATTCTGATCGGATACTTCACTTCAACTCCCATATCTTCAAGCTGATGCTTCATCCATAATAACTGTGTGCAAGCTTTAATGGCCACAATATACTCAGATTCTTCAATGCTTAATGAAATGCAATACTGCTTCTTGCTCAACCAAGCAATACATAGTCCACCAAGATAGAATGCACCACCTGATGTTGATTTTCTATCATCTGCTGAACCATCCCAATCGACATCAGTATATCCCAATAACTCTATCTAAGATTTGTCATTATATGTCAAGCCGAAGTCCACCGTGCCCTTGATATACCAAAGTATTCTTTTCACTGCATGCATGTGGCTTTCCTTGGTATTACTCTGTAATCTTGCTGCTTGGAATGTGGAGAAAAAAATGTCCGGCCTTGTCACAGTTATGTACAATAGACTTCCAATTATTTGACTGCATTATGTGATATTTACTACCTTTCCATCCTCATCTTTGGATAATTTCATCCGGGTTGCAACCAGAGTCTTCATCTCCTTGGAATTCTCCATTCCAAAACTTCTCAGAACCTCCTTGGCGCATTTGGATTGAGAAATAAAAGTGCCATTACTTCCTTATGTCACCAAATATTATGTCATCGACATAAACCAACACCATCATCCTTTGATTATTTTTTTTTGTTGAAGTAGAGATTGTAATCAACTCCACCATGTTGACAGCCAAGCTTCTTTAAATTCTGATCCAGCTTTGAGTACCATGCTCTTGGTGCTTGTTTCAACTCATATAGTGATTTCTTCAATAGACAAACTTTATTCTCATCTTCATGAATGAGAAAACCATTTGGCTGCTCAATATACATTTCCTCCTCCAGAATCCCATTCAATAATGCAGATTTAACATCCATATGGAACACTTTGAACATCCGTTGCACTGCAATGGCTAGGAATAATCTGATTGTCTCCAGCCTTGCAACCGGTACAAATGTCTCATCAACATCTATTCCCTCTATCTGAGAGTACCCCTTTGACACTAGTCATGCTTTGTTCCGAATCACTGTTTCATATTCATTCATCTTGTTATGATAGACCCATTTAGTCCCGATGACATTCTTATCTGCTATCCTCGAAACAATCTCCCATGTCTAATTATCTTCTGAATCAGTATCAACCACTTTTACTCTCCCTGAATATCTTACCACTTCTTCACTTTCAAATAGAAAACATGTTACTGTGTCATTGTTAAATGATGTCATTTCTTTCAACTAATTTTCTGATCTTCTTGTTGAAACATTTTTGATACTCTCTCTCGTAGCTTCTTGATATCCTGAAAATAGTTAGGTGATACCACATTGTTAGAACAGAATAGATAAGCATGAGATGCATGATTATTGCTGCTTCTCAGGCAATATGTCTTCTCTCGATAGACAACTCCTGAGTTGGGTCATCCAATTATTTATTTTATAGATCTTGCATCTGATTATGATATTGAATTCTCTCCCAATGTTATGCACCCCTTCCCAAGGTTAGGCCCGTGTTTTAGACCTATAAACATTCATCATCTCCTGTACCATTTATTCTCATCTTCCTCTTAGAATTGATCCATTAAAAAAATCTCTAATCCTACTGATTTGGAACTCGGTGTAGGAAACAAGAGATAAAGTTAATAACACAATCTCTTCCTATTGCGCTTCTGGAATCCTCAGGATAAGGATTGCGGTTGATCCTGATGGGTCAACCCTTTGATTCTTTCTTGTAGAAAATCACACTCTTTTCTTGCTTCTTCTAGCTACCTAGACAAATTCAACTGTTCTAGCCATATGACTAAGCATTCTTTACCCACATTCTGAGCCTTTTTCTGATATGTAGATTCTATAGGCTTGGAATTTTTCACAATTTCAGGTTTAAACCCACTAGTACACATTTCCTTCTTTGATTGTCCACCAAAATTATATTTCGCTTGATTCCTTCTCTGGGTAGGAATCTCTCTACTTGTCATATTCCGTTTCTTCTTCCACCATTTCAAGGATGTTTCTCTTTCCTCCACTTCCTTTTATGGAACATGACATCTGAATTTTTCAATACATTCTTTGTTTATCTTTCTTTTATCAGATATCTGAGTCACCACACTATTTTTCACCAGTGGTGAGTCCCCCCTGAACCTGCATTCTTCTTACTCATAGTTGGATCATTTCATCCATTTTTATTCTAGATTTGTTCATGTTCTTTCTTAGAGGGAAGTTGTGAGTGTGACTGATAAAAATTTCGTTCAGCTTAATGTGATTCCCCTAAGGCTCTAATCCTATTTTCCAATTTACCACTTTGTCTTCCAGTGTACAATTTCTTGTTATACACCACTGGAGTCGTGAATCTCCTTTCAAGTTCCTTTCACTTTCCTGCTTTCTTCTTGCAATAATGTCTTTCCAAATACCCGTAATCAGAACATATAAAACATTTTCCATTAAAGGCATACCTCATTTTATCATTTCCCTATTGAGATGTTGATGAATATTGAGTTTTTCCTCTGACATTGAGCTCCTAAGCTTCCTGACACATACTCATGGTGTGTCCCATTCTTCCATAGTAATAGCATATGAAAAATGATTTCCTCTGAGAGACTCTTCTTTCTAACTTCTCAGGAAACATATTCTTATTCTCATATTTATCAACGTTTCTATTTTCATAGCCTGAAATGTATTCTAGAGCCTCTGAACAGAAGCTTGATGTGTGGCCATGAATCCCAAAGAAATAGCACATGTCGTCACTACTTCTTGTAACTGTCCTCTTAGGCCTATCTCCAGCACCTACAGGATTTTATCCACATCTGGAACTGTTTGCAGCTCTTTCTCTATCATGCATGGGAGGTGATTCATCAAACCCAATACCAGTTTTTCCCAAACTGTATGGTCTTTGAGCTGAAAAAATTTGTTCTTGCCTCTTTTCAGAAATAGAAAATTTTCTTTTCATTTCATCATCACCTACTGAAGGATAATCAAATATTAAGTGCAAGGAAACCTTTATTTTAGGCTTTCCTCTAGCATTGAATTTCTCCACTTCCTTCTTTACTAATTCTAGCTCTTCTTACAACTTTTGAATATTCATATCACTTGATTCAAGTTGGGCATTGAATTATCTTCTGAGATTCTTTCAACAACTCATCTCATCTGCCAGTTCTTGTGTGAGCTTTTCTACTATACCACTTTGCTCCTTTACTTTCAATTTTTCTTGAGAAACAGATTCAGAGACAGATTCATTCTATTGTTAGAGCCTTTGATTCTTATGAACTTCTTCAGACAACTTTGTGACTAGATCATCATTTCTAGCTTTCAGATTCTGAAATTCATATGAAATTTGATTCTCTTCATAATCATCATCCTTTTGTTTTCCTTTAATTTTAGCAATCTTTTGTAGTTATTCACCTTGAGAATCATTCCTATCCCTTAGGTTAGTAGCCACATCAATAAGCCTTTGATTTAAACCTCTTATATTGTTGAACTCAATTTCCCATATTTGGATCTTGATATATTTATATTTAACTTCTTCATCAAATTTCCGATCCAATTTATTTGTCATGTTGACAGCATCTACTGATGGCCTCCTTCTTAAAACTTCTTCATCATCAGTTGTTTCAGTATCACTTTGATGTTCATGTACTTCACTCATTCCTAAATCATGATTGATTGAATCAATATTTTCCCTATCAGATTCAATCGGGCCTTACTTCAGTAAGCTATTTGATTTTTTAAGTTGAATCACATTTTTTCCATAAACACTTCCACACTGAGGGATATCACCTGACTTCGGATTCTTCTTTGATGTTTTTCCCTTTTCCATGGCATACTGAGATAAGATCAGACTGATTCTTTAACCACACAGATATACTACACCAAGTCGGAGCAAACAAATCTGATAAAATCAACCTTCCCTATGATACCAATTGTTAGGACCAATAGGGGCCTATATACCCTGAGGGGGGGGGGGGGTGAATCAGGGTATGGATATTCTTTTTCAAAATTCTTCCTGCCCCACTGGATCTTGACCTCTTTATTACAAGGGTCACTTTGTTTTCACTTGTGTGTTTATTATGACCACTTCTTTTCTTCTTTATTTGATAATGATGCTTTAATTGCAATGCAGGGAAGTAAGCAGACAAACACATAGATTTTTACTTGGTTCACCCTCACTGGGATATGTCCAAGAAGCATACAATGATGATGTGCCTCTGTACCAAATCCACTAAAGCACACTACTATTTACAAGGTTCGGGCTAGATCACTTATATGCCCAGGCTCACTGCCTTTACAAGGTTTAGGGTCAGCTCACTGGTTTCCCAAAGGCAACTCCCTGTTTCTCTCTCTTCGGCTTACTGCCGGTGGAGAGGATCACCTTCTTCCTCTTCCTTTGCTTACTTATCTAAAAAGGATCCACTCACAGTTTATAGACCTATAGGTATCTTCATTTTCATGAAAGAATTCATCCTTAACTATAGATAGATGCTCTGTTGAAGTTCAATGTTCATCCACTGATAAATACCGCTTTACCACTGATGTTCTAGGCAAATTATAACTTTTACGCAACCCTAGGGTGACTTGTGCGCCCCTTTAACCAGTTCACAGCCTCTACCTTCATTGTTGAAAAACCAACTTGCACGCAAAAACCTGCGAGCCAAAAACTGCGCACCAAAACTTGTACGCCAAAACCTGCACGCCAAAACCTGCGTGCCAAAACCTGCAAGCCAAAACCTGCACGCCAAAACCTACACGCCAAAACCTGCGTGCCAAAACTTGCACTTGCGTGCTCAGAGCTCAGATTTTTTTGTAAGTGTTTATATCATTGAGAAATGAGGAGGGTAGTCATCTATTTATAGACATTTTGAGGACTTGCGCACCAAAACCTACGTGCCAAAAACCTGCGCGCCAAAACCTACGCACCAAAACCTGCGCGCCAAAACCTGCATGGAAAAACCTGTACGCCAAAACCTCCATGCCAAAACCTACGCTCAACTTGTGGACTTGCGTGCCACCTTTCCTTTGCCAAATTTTTGATGTTCTGAATTTGAAAAAAATTCATGGCGTACAACATTAGAAACCTCCTTAACACAAGATCACAATTTCCTTTGCCAAAAACACTTATCCCCATTCTCCAAGAATACTCCCTTTGTCAACAGTTTGAGTCATTGAGACTCACTTTGTCAAAAAACACAACATGGATCCCTACATTGTCAACAAACATAATCATCTAAAAAATGCTTCAATGATACCTTGAGGGATTTTTTCCCAACATAATTGTTATTATTTTGTTACACTATGCCATTTGGGATATTATTCTTTTCTTAATATGATTCTAATGTATGGATGTTGATATTGATTATATATTCTCCACCCTGAACCATTCAAAACCCCGATTCTAGCTATAAACCTCTTGCATATGAGGAGGTGTGCATAAGGTCATATAACTCACTAGCTTGGAATATGTGATTTGGATTGGGGGTTTACAAAGTAGTATAAAAGGAGGTTTTATTTTATTTATTATTGATTATGTTTAGGAAAAGGTTTAAATTATATTTTCTATATATAAATCAAGTATGTGAGTCATGTTAGTGATTGACCAGCTGTTATGTGATGGACCTCTGAGTTACTAGTGATGATATTACTATTATAGTTGTGGATTTATGGTTTCATGATAACCATAAGTACTTGGTGCCATTATAGTTTATGGGATTGATGTGTTTTCATGTATTATTACTAGGTTCATAGGATCACATGTCATATAAAATTATTTATTTCTTTGCATTTTAGTTTATTTATTTAAATTTCTTGATCAGTGCTTAGTGATTCTATGGTATTCTGTACTGAAATTTGGATTATTTAAAATTGAGCATAATTGTTTTTATATATACATATACACCCACACACATATATATGATTGTGACTATCATGTAGGTATTGAAGATTAAGCATTGGCATTGGGTAATACTAGGAATGTTAGGCCTTATCACTGTGGGTAGCCTCCTAGGATAGGTATTAAAATAGAAATCCCTTGTGTGTGCCTATTAAATTCTTGATTTGATACCTTAAGCAAGATATTATAGGAGTTAGAATAATTCATTTGTAATTATAGATAATTCTTCCTTGAATAAGGCTAGGGGTATTTCCAATGGAAGTTGGTTAGAATGATCCCTCTAGGGAGGATTCTCCCATTTCACCACCAGATGAAAAGGAGGATGAAACTAAGAATGTTTCTATACCTTCTCTAATAGTTCGTGGAGAAAAACCACTATATCCAAGAGTCTTATTTATAGTTTCTATTAAAGGTAGATTAGTTTCTAGTATAATGGTCAATTACACTCATGACTTCCAGATTCAACATGTCCCAACCTTCCAGCACATCGGAGGCCCACAAGATGTTAAGGATATGATTAACATCATTGATGGGATATTTGATATAGCGAAGACCTTATAGGATTGAATGGTAAAACTATAAATTTTCCTGATTTAGGAACCTTCTAGATTATGGTGGAGTGTTATGAACTAAGAAATAAGACTTGAGGGTATTACATGGGTGACCTTTTATGGATCTATTCTTCAAGTAGTTCTTTTCAGATATACTGAAGCTGGATTATACTCAGGAGTTTATGAAGCTTCAATGGGGACCAATGCCAGTGTATTGTTAATCTTATTATTTATCAAATTTACTTCACTTAAACTCATCAATTGGATCCAAATGAGGTATTGAAGACCCAAAATTTTGAAATTATCCTTTTTCTGGATTTGAGGTGCTAGGTAATTTATTTGACCAGACAACATACCCATATGTTCTTCACAAGGACTTGATGAGTGAGAAAGTTATAGAGGAGGAAAGAGTTGCAGGTATTCTTCCATATTTTAGTGGGATAAATAGTAGGCTTCTCATTTCTTTAGTGTGACCCTCTTATGAAAGAAAGAATAGAATGGTCAAGGAGTTGTAGGAGGGTGGTGAAAGGAAATTAGAACAAAGAATCATTTCTTCAAGTTACTTTGTGAGATGAGGAAGTCCCCAATGTTTCAAATGTTGAGAGAGTTAGAACTTTAGGAATTTTTTTCCAGGAATTCAAAGAAAGTGCCTCCATTATTGAAATATGGGGAATATTATATAGTTCTATTTGAGAGTATTGTGGATAAGTTCTCATAGGGGTGTAGGGTATATGAAGATAGTGAACTAGGGATCTAGACAAGGTACTCAATAGCATACTCAGAATCTACAAAATTTAGTGACCTAGGAAATTTATGTTCCTAGGGATATGCCCATGTATCTAAGGAAGGAATATTTTATTTAGTAGAATAGGTCCTAGTGAATATTGGAGAGGGAATTTCGATTGTTTAAGGGATGATCTTTGTGACATCCCAGTCGAAGTTCACTCATAAATAATCAAACCCAAGTGCCACATGGGCCTTAAGAATGGCCCTCGTACACCAGAGGATAGAAAATAGAAGAGAGTGTGTATGGTGGTATGGTGGGAACATTATACCCATTTTATTAGATTTAAATGAAGTACAAAGATAAATAAAGAAGTATAAAATTAAAGATCATTATAAACAAACCATCTAGATAATAACAAACAGACATAAACAACAACAATATCATATACTGGTGATAATTTCATGAACAAATAAAAAATATGAGTATGAATAAATATAAGAATACATATAATTGTACCAGTATAATAAAATAAAACAAAATAAAAAACAAATATCTTCATGAGAATCCCAAGCATTGTCTCAGCCATCCACTCCCAACCCTAAAAAAGATAAAGTGTCCATAGTGGGGAACTTTTCTTCATCCTTACATACATCAATGAAATCTACCTAGGTACCAAACCAAACCCAAAAAAGGGGTGAGTAAAACTAAATAGGCCATAACCAATGGTGTATAATGAAAATTCATTCAGTGCATATAAAATTTAACAATGTTCTAGTATAATAAATGTAAGGCAGTAAAATAAAAGGAAGAAAATCATGCTCAGAATATTTATGGGATACCTGAATAACCTTACCAACTTCAACCTAAGATATATATATTAGAGCATATGAAAATTTAATTAAGACAGGGACTTGAGGAATATATACAAGGTTTCCATGTGTAGTAATCATAGGGAATAAACATTATACCCATGGAATCCATGACATTAGAAAGTCAAGCCCACTCACAATGATCAACTGAGATGTTAGGATATTTAGTGTCAAGTGTAATCAAAGGTTTGAAACCTTGGAAATACAATCTTAAATGTTTTTGAACAAGCCTAAAGAGTAAATCCAAGATAATATCAGGATGTAATTAATTGGGATCTAATGAGATAATTTTAGGAATCACCTGTTTGAGGACATCAAGTCGAATCCTTGGATCTTATCTTAGGCATTCTAATTTTCTAGAGTTTGTAGGAGAATCATTATAATCAATCTGAGGCACTCAGAAATCTAATACATTAGCTGAATCAATGTTTGGTATACCACTTGGAATTCACATAAATTAATTATTTGAAATACTATGAGTTCACCCAAGGCATTCTAAGTTAAGAATCCAAGGCTCTCTTAAGGCAGTCCACACCAATAAAAGTGAGATCAAGGTCTATATACGATATTCAGGAACAATATAATAAGTGATAAATGGTAAATTGAAGTATCCATGCCATTTAACAATTCAATTTATTCATTTTTTTTCATTCCATTTACATGTGTCAATCCAAACACACTTTATGGGTGTTTTAGTTAAAATTAAGGAAATGTTTTAAAGAAAATTTAATTAGACGCACCCAAATGGATGGCTTAAGTTGTGGTCATAAAATTCCAATGGTGTTAATGGGTATCAAAGATAATCAAGGAAATGGTTTAAGTTACTAATTAAAGGTGTTGAACATTTTGGGTGAAATTCATGGAAAGTATGGTGTGTGGAACAATGACAAAATTTATAAACATTTGGAATTTTTGGGAAAAGTAATCGAAAAACTACCTAAGACCTATAAAAGACTACTCATCTAGTATCATCATTATATTTGAGTTGGAATGGGAGAAATCAAAAAACCAAAAAACCCCCATAAAAATAAGGTATATTATCTTGCATGGAGATACATCCAAAGAGTAAAAATAGAACCGAGGAAATAAATAAAATGAGTGATAGACTTACCGTGGGTGTTTCAACATGATCAATAATGAAGAAATCATATATAAGATGATAGAGATCCACCAAATAGCTCAAAGTGGAAGAGGGAGTGATATGATGCCAATGATATGAATAAATATAGAGGAGAGGAGGTATTTTTGATTTTAAAGGAAAGGGTGAAAAAAAATTCCAACACTTTTAATGGGCTACATAGTTTTCTAAAATGTGTGCCCTCCATGAGCACCCACTATTTAGGAGAAGTACACTACCCTCGATTTAGGTTCATAGTTATAAAAAACTTGTATAGACCATGCATGGTGAACCTATAATAAATTATAGATGTTTTCTAGTTTACAGACCTCATTATCATAGTTAAAACAACCGTGATACTCCCTTTTCAGGCCACATGGTTGAGGTGAATAGTTATCCACACCATGTGACAACTATATGAATCATATTACTTCTCTAAAAAACTTTTCTTCAAGTCCCCTAACCCTTTTTAACTCTCCCCAAACCTATGATACTCCCAAGGGAACTTCCATTTGTAGAAAAATAAAAGTTTTGATAGAATTAAAAAGGATCAATACCTCGATGAAAAACCATGATCTTACAACCTAACTTTTATAAGAAAAATCATCCATGAGTTTCACTTCTGAGGATATTTGAGTTGAATATAAGAACAATTATGGCCACTGAGCAAGTATATCATACTCCCATTCCAACATCTCCTTCTATATATGATTTTTCCACCATAACACCCAAACTAGAGGAACTATCATACCTTATAATGCCTTTGTGCTATGATCAAGTATATGAACTAGATACTCCTCAAAAGAATCATCAAGATCCAACTAAACTTACTCAAAATAAAATACATGATATGGGTTTTAGTAATAACATTGGAACTGAGAAACATGGAAAAAATCATGAATAACCTTGTACCATTGAGGAAGAGCTATTCAATATGCTACCATCCCAAATCTCTCGAAGATCTCAAAAGGCACGATGAATTGAGGTGCCAACATACCTTTCCGCCTAATCCATTGATGACCCAATCTAGGTTAGACTTTTAAGAATACTAGATCCCATACCTCAAAATCAAAAGGATAATAATGATGATCAGTATATGGATTCTTCCTAGACAGAGTTGTATCCATATGTTTCCTAAACAACTATACCGATTTCTATGTTTCTAGAATGAGATACAGTCCCAGTAGAACTGCCTTCCCTATACCTAATAAACATAGAGGTGAATAATATTTCCTACCATAGACTACCTTATAAGGAGCGATATGTCGAATTTCTTAGAACCTGTTGTTATAAGAAAACCCTTTAAGAGGCAAGTGATTTTCCTAATATCCTTTAAAAAATCACTCTTACTCGAAGGATATCCTCTAGTACAAATGTAGTGCACTTAGAATAATCATCATTTTGAGGGTGGTATGCCATTCTCCGAAGTACATGTGAACCAAGAGCCTACTACAACCATTTCTAGAACCAAGAAGTGAATCCAGAATATTTGTTTTAAACAATGGTATATATAATTCCATGAAGGAATATGATCTCTTGGATATATAGTCTCCCAAGATCATCAACTAAGAATGCTTTGGGATATTCATGATGTGGGAAACCTTTTCCAGCTTGTCCAAAATCACCCATACAACATCACTTCCTCAGGGTGCATTTGGTAACCCCATCAAGAAATCCATGGTGGATTCATCCCTTTCCATTTTAGGATGGGTAGTGTTTGTTAAAGGATTTTAGGCCACTGGTTTTATAATTTCACCTACTGATAGGTGGAACATTGATTTAAAAATATCGTAATTTCCTATTTCATCCCATGCCACTAATAATGGTTCTATATATTAGGATACATTTTTGTGAGTCTCAGATTTAATGCCCATATTGAATAATGATATTCTCACATCAGTTCCACTTAAATATCTATAGAAACCCAGAAATTCCCATGAATATGAAGGATCTAATCCTCATCAAAAAGCTAACCAGAAGGTGGTTCCACACTAGAAAATATTTCCCTTAGGACCATGTCTTCAGAATCATAAAGTTATAACATATTTACTTTATATAGAAGTGATGATTCCACTAATAAATCCTTGATGATAGGCTACCCATGAAACTACTAAAATTTCATATGCATTTAAAAAAGAATAACCTTGAACCTATATTCAATACTAGTTTCCTAAACAAATTGAGTTTGAGTATTTTGGTATAGATAATCAATAACCACATTACTTTTACTTATTATGTAAGAAATATCAAAGTCAAAACAATAAATATTTCAAACCCATATCCACTACTGGAGGTTCAAGTCATTTTGAGATTATATGTAATTGACTATTTTATGGTTTTATATACCAAAAATCACTCCACTAATAGATAATGTCTCCAGCAATGAAAGTATTGAACAATAGCTTCTAACTCGAGGTCATGTGTCAGGTAATTACACTCATGAAGCCTCAACTGATGAGACCCATATTCCATGACTCATTATTTTTTCATTAAAACATATCCCATCTTGACTCCTGATGTTCCAAAATACAAAATGTATCCTCTTCCAAGCTTAGGAAAAGTTAGGATCTATGATGAGTTAAATATTTATTTTAATTCATTGAAGGTATTATCACAAGATTTAGATCATGTAAACTTTAAAAACATCTTTTTCAAGCATGTAAGTAGTTTTTCAAGGTGTGAATTGTTTTGTATGAAGCATTGATAGTAACCAATCAAACCCTAGAAGCTCCGAATATCAAAATAATTCATGGGATTCTCCCAATAAATAATGATTCTCACCTTCTTTGGATCAAAATATATCCTTGATTTAGAAATAATGTGACAAAGTTTGTGGACTTTTTTGATCCATAATAGAAATTTTTTTCTTGGAATAATCCATTGACATCACCATGTCAATGGTGTTCAACATGACCATGTCATGTATGTTAGTATATTAAGACATCATCCAAAAAAATGACCACAAAGGAATTCATGTATGTGTGGAAAACCCAATTCATCAAGGCCATGAAAATATAAGATTCATTCATTATCTAGAATATAATCACCGAATATTCATAAAGGCCATACCTACTTTATAATGCTATACATGGTATATCCAAGGGTCTAAATATCACCTGATTATAGTCTGATCTCAAATCAATCTTTGAGAAGACCCAAGATACCTAGAGATGTTAAAAGAGACCATTTATATGAGAAAGTAATTACTATTCCTTAACTACAAGCTAATTAAACCTTCAATAATTCACAAATATACTTAGGGTAACATCTTCCTTCTTATAAAAAAGTACAGTTGAACCCAAAGGAGAATTACTAAGCCATATAAACCCTTTGTATTATAGGTTATCTAACTTCCTATTGAGTTCTAAAAGTTTAGTAGGATCCATCCTACATAATGGGATAGATATTGGTTCTATTCCTAGTATAATCTCAATGGTGAAATATACCTATTTCTCAAGAGGTATCCTAGAAAAGTTTTATAAAATTAATCTCTAAACTGGTAAAATACTAGAGGAAATGATGTTTTCCCTATTTTATGATCATCAAGATAGAATCTGGTGATCTTCTAACACTTCACCCATCTCATGATTCTAAGTTCCATATTTATATTCTAGGACATCCCATTATCCCTTATGAATAAAGCTATGTAAAGTCCCGTGTTTTTGAACCGGGTTAAAATACGAATGTTTTCGAATTTTTTTTCAATTTATCAATGGTTCATTTTTTTAAACCGAGCTCTGTAATTTTATTCTGAGTGTTGGAACACCTAATAGTGTCGTTTATGGAATTTCATAATTACCCGATAAATTTTAGCGGGTGTCCCGATGAGTCTCGGGTGCACCGGATCTGGAAAAATCCACTTTAATGGATCTGCATGGTTGCGGTCCAACCTGTGAAGTTTATCTTATTTAATAAATTATTATTATTATTTTAATTAAATATGATTATATAAGAGTTTTGGATCAATTAAAGTAAAGTTTTAATAATAATAATAATATAAAGTTATTATTTCTATTATTGTGGTTGTTAAATTTATTGAATGTTAAAGAATTAATTAAATGGCAGCTGAAGGTATTGACGTGGATTTTGGGTTTATCAAAGAACCTTTTTATTTAAATGAAGAGTTTCAGAATTATTTAAGTACCGTTTTTTATTAAATGGTGGAATGTTCTAATAATAATAATGTCATTGTTTTTATTATGGAGTCATAAATTATTTTGATACTTTGAGATTTTAATTTCATGTTAAAGGAGTGTATCATTTATGAGAGTTAAATGTGGATTTTTGAGCTTCTCAAAGAAACTTTTAATTAAATGAGGGGTTATGGGTTAGAGTTTTTATCATATTAATGATATTGTAATAAATTGGGGATTTGGGTTTTTAAGTAAATGAAAGTTTGAATAATAATAATAATGATGTTATTATTATTTTTGTGGTTACTTAGTTAAATAAATGTTAAAATAATTTATTGATCAATATGGAGTTTTATAATTAATTACGAAACATTTATTACAAGAATAATAGATGAATTTTAAAAGCTAATTGGATAATTAATGTGGATTTAAATGGGGAGGTAGGACATTATTAAAATGGGAGTTTTATTGTTTCTTTTAATACAATTTAATTATGGGGTTTGTCAAAGTTCTGTTTTTATTTAATGAGGTGTAATATTTAGGTGAATTTAATGAGGCTGTTGGGTATCTCAATGAAACGCTTAATTAAATAAGCAATTTCGAATTTAATGAAGGAGTGTGGTTATTTAATAGAGTTGTTGGGTTATATCAAAGGTTTGAGTATTAATAATTATATTTTTATTATTATGGTTTTACGAGTGTCATAATTATTGATCATTATGGATATTATTATTATAAATAATAATAGTAATGAATTGGGGAGTTTTGGTCAGAATTTAAAAAAAATGAAAGTTTTAATAATAATAATATTGATGATTTAATTATTGTTATTATTATTTTGTTAAATAATTAAATTCAAGGAAAAAATATTTTTATTAATTGTGGGAAAGGAATTATTATTTTTACTTTGAATTCAAGGTGATTTTAATTTAATTGAGGAGTAAAGGGGAGTTTGATTTTCTCAAATGAAACGTTTCCTTTAAGAAGAATTAATTGGGGAGTTTTTTACTTTTTAGATAAGTGTTTAATGTATATAACAATAATAATAAAATGAGTATTATTATTATATTTTATTATTATTATTATCACATTAATGGTAGTATTATTATTGGGTTTTAAGAGTTTAATAATAACTATTATTAATGGTAATTAATTTAGGGGTTTGAAAAAGAAAATAAAGGGAATCAAATTCCCCTCTTATTCCTCCCTACGCACAAGGTGCTTCTTGCACGTAACAGTGCACCCCATGATGCAGACCCTTCCTCCCTCCTTCGAGCTCCCTCCTCAGTGTGAGATCCTTCCCGCGGTGTGACCAAGAGGCACGCGAACCCCCTAGCGACCCTCCCTGCAGCAGTGCGACACCCAGGCGGAGCTCCTGCAGCACGCGACCTCCGTGGAGGAACCCCCTTCGGGCAATACCTAGAGGCGCACCACCCCTCTCTCGGACTCCACTTTGCACGTGATGATCCCCTCGGACACTTCATGAATCTTGTCTGCCTTGTCAAGGTGAGCTAGTCTGCATATAACTGGTGATTCGCATTGGTCATTTGACTCCTCTCTCTCGCCATGTTTTCTCAGCTAAAACCCAAAGGTTCGGGTTTAATCCAATCATTGTGTTCCTCTATTTTTAGGATATGCAAATGTTGACTGAGGACCCATTGGTCCATAATCCGACATTCACCGCCAAGGGCGAGGTGGATGGTCTTGAATTGTCTTGCCGCCGTTGGTTCGGGTTAGTTTCTAAACCCCCGGTTTGGTTTTTCACCGGTTATATTAAGGTCTGTTAAATTTTTTTATGAGTTACTGGTACCAATTTAGAGGTGAGTCGTTCATTACAACTTTGATTATTGTTACCGGTTTAATATATGTAATTCTCGTTGATCAATGTAGACAACGCGCACACACGCACACACACACACACACACACACACACATATATAAAGGTATGTGCACGTGTGATTACGGACCAGTTGTGGACTGGTTGCTGCCAAGTACATTAAAGCGCTTTGGATTTAAAGTAGTTCCACCCCGAGGTAGGGTCTCAAATACTTAACACTTTATTTTAAGAATTATAGCTTATTTAATTAAATTGAGAATTTAAGTTTCCTAGATTATGATATGTCGATGCATGACACTTTTGAAGTTATTAAATGATGCCGCCCACGTGAGATAAATGAGGGCGTGAACTTGTGTTTTTTTAAGCATGTTTTTATAATTTGGTTAAAGTGATATGATTAAATAGTTAAATGATTTGAATAGGTAGAATGTATAATAGGGTAATTAATTGTAGAATTAATTATCAAGTCATGAGTTGGAATAACATTTGTGGCTTTTAATGATGATTGGGAATATTGAATATTTGACATGTTCAAAAGTATAAATTGGAAATTGGTAATAATTAATGGATGGATTAATTATTACATGTTAAATGTTAAATGGTTAATTAATTTATGATTGTTTTAAGAGATAATAGTTAATTAATTAATTTTTGAATTAATTAATTTGCATGCATTAAATTAAGATTGTGAATTGATCGTTTGTTACGACTGTTGGCCAAGGGTACTTTTTGATACTTGTTAGATTTCCATGCATTAAGTTGTCTTGGATGTAGTTGTTCTATATTATGAGATGATGCGTGAGATGGTTGCTAAATATATGGGCTTATTCATCATGTTTTGTGATGATTATGATGTGCATGTAAATTGTTAAAGTCCTAGACGAATCACTGTTTGGGTGGATGGGTTCAGACTTGTTAATGAATTTGGATAATTAAATGTTGAGTTAATTATTTATTTGGATTTATACGAACAATTAATTGTTAATTAATTATTTAATATTGATATATTGAAGGGTTAACTAAGGGTTGAATTTTGACGGGTGATTTATGTTGTTAATTAGTTGTTGAATAAATTAACGGATTGGATTAATTAATTTATGAATTAATTAATGGATGGTTTTGGGGTGTTAGACATGGTGTTCTACACCAATGATAAATATATATCTATGATTGATAAACGGGTTGTGAGACAAGGAATAAAGCTCCAAATACTCACGGGGTTATAGACATGGTGTTCTAAACCAACGATAAATATATACGTATGATTGATAGATGGGTTGTGAGGCAAGGACTGAAGCTCCAAATACTCACGGGGTGCTAGACATGGCATTATACACCCAGCTTGCAAGAAAATATTTATTTATGGGTTAGGGACTGATGCTCCAAATACCCATTGGTTGTGAGACAAGGACTGACACTCCAAATACTCATGAGGGTGCTAGACATGATGTTCTACACCCATTAATTAACATTGAACTGTGGGTCCAATTGTTCGTGCATGAAATGAGTTAATGGTTAATGAAGGCTGTTGAGACATGATGATTTGTGAATTCTTTATGAAGAAGGTTTCAGATTTATTTATGAATTGGGTGAACCACTTTTAGTGGGCGGGCTCAGACTTAGTATATGAAAGGTTGAATTGAATAACTTATGACGTGTTATCCAAGACAAAGCAAAAGCTTGGAATTAGTCTTTACTTTGATTACTTAGATGGTCTTTAGAGACATCTGTGGTGGGTGACTTATACAGGAGTTGTAGGGCGTAGGCCGAATATCATGACCTTCATAATTTATTATGATTGGAATAATTAATAACTGATGAATGATTATGTAATGAATATTTAGTATGTTTGACAAATGTATAACGCAGGTTCAGACACCAGCTATAGGCTGAAGCAGGTACTTGGGTATATAGTTACATTGTACCATTTACTTAATTTATGCATGGCTTCACATGTTATAATTTATTTATTAAATTTATGGTTTGGGGTAGACACCGGTGGACCCAACTTACTGAGATTTATATCTCACACCCTACTCAGGCCACCATTGTACTGGGTACCCGAGTAGATTCTATTTGGTTGTAGGACTATGCTGTTTGCATTTAATTGGGAGTTAGAAGCGCAAGACCGAGCAGATGCTCGTGATGCTCGAGGAGATCAACCTTGGGGATTTGAGTCATTATTTATTTATTTATGCATTGAAATGTATAACATGCTATTTTTTCCACTTTTTTCTACTTTTGTATCATTATCATGTCATGTATTCATCCACTGTATAATTTGGCATCGGCCATTTGTTTTGTACAAGATTTATAAAATCTTATTTCCGCTTCTTATTCATTTATTATACCGTTTCCTCTATTTATTGCCTTTGTCTATTTTTGAACACTAAAATGAGGGTATAGTCTCCCCACTGACTATCCTTATACCCTCACTGCTAGTCGGCAGCCTCTGGCATATGGGGAGGCACTCTTGAGGTCATGTGGCAACCGGTCCAGCCTCTGGTTTAGTGGTGAGTTGGGTCGGGACATTACAAAGTGGTATCAAAGGTTTAGGTTTTCTTTCTCTTCCTTTGTCTTTCTGTTTTGGCATTGGTAGACAGGAGACTAGGATTGTGTCAGCGCTTGGGTTAATAGCCGTGCTTGGGACTGATAACCTCATGTACGGGAAATGACCGAGTGGCCAAGGATGGGAATTGATGTTTGTACTATTAGAGGTTACAGTTGATATGATTTCACCTTGAGTGACTGGTGTATTTTCTGCTATTTATTGATTTTGAGAATTTTGAAAAATAATTTTCTTGGCATGATATGGCAAGGAAGTTTCATACATGCATCATCTTAGCCACTAAGAGATTCAAATGTCATGCATATAACATGCCATATATTTGCATTATTAGGATGCCTACTAATTTGGATTGTGTTCCTTGGGTTCAATGCCATGTTTTGATCTCCTTTAGCATGCCTCTATAGATAGCTTGTTCTGGTAATAGATTTAACATGCTTGAGTGATTATATTCCATACTGTTTCAGTTATTAGCATGTTTTGTTGTTGTTCCATGATCCTATGTTATAGCATGTTGTTGTGTTACTTCTTATGTTAACATTTAGAGATGGATTGGATATGTGAAAGGGGTGCTAAAGATAAAATGTTAAATAAATATTGATTGTGATAAATGGGATCCAAATTCCAGCGATAAGGTGTATGGGTGCCTTATCGATTGGTAGATGGCCACCCATGTGTCTGAACCTTATATAACCATAATATGTTTGAAAATGGTTACAAATGTAAAACTGCTGAGTTTTGATTATAATGAACTGTTGTTGGGTTGCTTTTGGAAGAACCCAGATTGAATAAATGAGAACTTTGGAGGTCACCTTTCTTGTAAAAGGAATTTAGATAATAAATTTCCTGTTTATATTTGAATAACTTTGAATGATGATTAACGAGGATGTTTGTGATAACATGCCTATTTTTTTTGTAGGTTGTTATTTTGAAAACCATGTGACTTGTTGTGAATATGTACTTGTGTGTTTTCTGAAATTCATTCAAATGTTAGAAGGTTGAAATGAATGAATTAAAATTCCTAGAAGAAAAATTGGGTTTTGAATATTGTGATTTTAGTTTTGCGTGACCAAGAGAGTGGGTCAATGTTTATGTTTTATAAGGGGCTAACCCATGGTAGGTAGTACCCATAGAATGTTCTAGGATATTAAAGTAAGTTCGTCACACTACTCAGGAGGACTTCTTGGGACTCAGTTGTTTTGGAACGCCGATAGGTTTATGTTATGGATTTTTATGATCAATGTTTGACGTGTTGAACATGGTTCGAGGAATTTCACACACATGCATTAATGTATTCTAAAAACACGTGCTGGTGAGTGGCTAATATTTTCTTGAGATGTCAAGGAAAATCCTAATGTGGGTATTGTTGCATCTTTTTTAATAAACGTGTTAGAAGGTGATGTCTATATTTTAGAACGGAGTTGTACGGTAATATTTTGACTGATCTTATTAAATGACCTTGGTAGGTTGGTTGAATTAGTAGTGGTTCGTGAGGGCTTCTCAGGGACAAGAAGTTTTTAAGGTGGGTATATTGTAAAGTCCCGTGTTTTTGAACCGGGTTAAAATACAAATGTTTTCGAATTTTTTTTCGATTTATCAATGGTTTATTTTTTTAAATCGAGATCTGGAATTTTATTATGAGTGTTGGAACACCTAATAGTGTCGTTTATGGAATTTCATAATTACCCGATAAATTTTAGCGGGTGTCCCGATGAGTCTCGGGTGCACCAGATCCAAAAAATTCCACTTTAATGGATCTGCATGGGTAGCGCATGGTTGCAGTCCAACCTGTGCAGTTTATTTTATTTAATAAATTATTATTATTATTTTAATTAAATATGATTATATGAGAGTTTTGGATTAAATAAAATAAAGTTTTAATAATAATAATAATATGAAGTTATTATTGCTATTATTGTGGTTGTTAAATTTATTGAATGTTAAAGAATTAATTAAATGGAAGTTGAAAGTATTGACGTGGCTTTAGGCTTTATCAAAGAACCTTTTTATTTAAATGAAGAGTTTCAAAATTATTTAAGTACCATTTTTTATAAAATGGAGGAATGTGCTAATAATAATAATGTCATTGTTATTATTATGGAGTCAAAAATTATTTTGAAACTTTGATATTTTAATTGCATGTTAAAGGAGTGTATCATTTATGAGAATTAAATGTGGCTTTTTCAACTTCTCAAGGAAACATTTAATTAAATGAGGGGTTATGGGTTGGAGTTTTTATCATATTAATGATATTGTAATAAATTGGGGATTTGAGTTTTTAAATAAATGAAAGTTTGAATAATAATAATAATGATGTTATTATTATTTTTGTGGTTACTTAGTTAAATAAACATTAGAAGAATTTAATGATCAATATGGAGTTTTATAATTAATTATGAAACATTTATTACAAGAATAATAAATGAAGGTTAAAAAATAATTGGATAATTAATGTGGATTTAATGGGGAGGTAGGACATAATTAAAATGGGCATTTTATTGTTTCTTTTAATATAATTTAATTATGGGGTTTTTCAAAGTTCTGTTTTTATTTAATGGGGTGTAATATTTAGGTGAATTTAATTAGTGTATTGGGTATCTCGATGAAACACTTAATTAAATAAGTAGTTTAGAATTTAATGAAGGAGTGTGGTTATTTAATAGAGTTGTTGGGTTATATCAAAGGTTTGAGTAACAATAATTATATTTTTATTATTATGGTTTTATGAGTGTCGTAATTATTGATCATTATGGATATTATTATTATAAATAATAATAGCAATGAATTGGGGAGTTTTGGTTGGAATTTAAAAAAATGAAAGTTTTAATAATAATAATATTGAGGATTTAATTATTATTATTATTATTTTTTTAAATAATTAAATTCAAGGAAAAAATATTTTTATTAATTGTGGGAAAGGAATTATTATTTTTACTTTGAAGCCAAATAGATTTTAATTTTATTGAGGAGTAAAGGGGAGTTTGATTTTCTCAAATGAAACGTTTCCTTTAAGAAGAATTAATTGGGGAGTTTTTTACTTTTTAGATAAGTGTTTAATGTCTATAATAATAATAATAAAATGAGTATTATTATTATTATTATTATCGCATTAATGGTAGTATTATTATTGGGTTTTAAGAGTTTAATAATAACTATTATTAATGGAAATTAATTTAGGGGTTTGAAAAAGAAAATAAAGGGAATAGAATTCCCCACTTCTTCCTCCCAACGCACAAGGTGCTTCAAGCACGCAGCAGTGCACCCCATGATGCGGCCCCTTCCTCCCTCCTTCAAGCTCCCTCCTCAGCGTGATCTCCTTCCCACGGTGCGACCAAGAGGCACACGAACCCCCAAGAGACCCTCCCTACAGCAGCGCGACACCCGGGTGGAGCTCCTGCAGCGCATGACCTCCATGGCGGAACCCCCTTCAGGAAATTACTAGAGGTGCACCACCCCTCTCTTGGACTCCACTTTGCGCGCGACGATCCCCTCAGACACTTCACGAATCTTGTCTGCCTCATCAAGGTGAGTTAGTCTGCGTATAACTGGTGATTCACATCGATCATTTGACTCCTCTCTCTCACCATGTTTTCTCTGATAAAACCCAAAGGTTCGGGTTTAATCCGATCATTGCGTTCCTCTATTTTTAGGATATGCGAATGTTGACTCAGAACCCATTGGTCCATAATCCGACATCCTCCACCAAGGGTGAGGCGGATGGTCTCGAATTGTCTTGCTGCCATTGGTTTGGGTTAGTTTCTAAACCCCCGGTTTGGTTTTGCACTAGTTATATTAAGTCCTGTAAAAATTTTTATGAGTTCCTGGTACCAAGTTAGAGGTGCGTCGTTCATTACAACTTTGATTCTGGTTACTGGTATAATATATGTAATTCTCATTGATCAACGTAGACAACAAGCACACACACACACACACACACACACACAGATATATATAAAGGTGTGTGCACGTGCGATTACGGACCACTTGTGGACTGGTTTCTGCCAAGTACATTAAAGCACTTCGGATTTAAAATGGTGCCACCCTGACGTAGGGTCTCAAATACTTAACACTTTATTTTAAGAATTATAGATTATTTAATTAAATTGAGAATTTAAGTTTCCTTGATTATGATATGTCGATGCATGACACTTTTGAAGTTATTAAATGATGCCGCCCACGTGAGATAAATGAGGGCTTGAACTTGTGTTGTTTTTTAGCATGTTTTTCTAATTTGGTTAAAGTGATATGATTAAATAGTTAAATGATTTGAATTGGTAGAATGTATAATAGGGTAATTAATTGTAGAATTAAGTATTAATTCATGAGTAGGAATAAAATTTGTGGCTTTTAATGATGATTGGGAATATTGAATATTTGACATGTTCAAAAGTATAAATTGGAAATTGGTAATAATTAATGGATGGATTAATTATTACATGTTAAATGTTAAATGGTTAATTAATTTATTATTGGTTTAAGAGATAATATTTAATTAATTAATTTTTGAATTAATTAATTTGCATGAATTAAATTAAGATTGTGAATTGATTGTTTGTTACAACTGTTGGCCAAGGGTACTTTTTTGATACTTGTTATATTTCCATGCATTAAGTTGTCTTGGATGGAGTTGTTCTATATTATGAGATGCTGCGTGAGAGAGTTTCTAAATATATGGGCTTGTTCAGCATGGTTTGTGTTGTTTATGACGTGCATGTAAATTGTTAAAGTCCTGGATGAATCACTGTTTGAGTGGATGGGTTCAGACTTGTTAACGAATTTGGATAATTAAATGTTGAGTTAATTATTTATTTGGCTTGCTACGAAAAATTAATTGTTAATTAATTATTTACTATTTAGATATTGAATGGTTAATTAAGGGTTGACTTTTTACGGGCGATTTATGTTGTTAATTAGTTGTTGAATTAATTAACGTATTGGATTAATTAATTTATGAATTAATTAATGGATGGTTTGGGGGTGTTAGACATGGTGTTCTACACCAACGATAAATATATATGTATGATTGATAAATAGGTTGTGAAACAAGGAATGAAGATCCAAATACTCACGGGGTGATAGAAATGGTGTTCTAAACTAATGATAAATATATACGTATGATTGATAGATGGGTTGTAAGACAAGGACTGAAGCTCCAAATACTCACGGGGTGCTAGACATGACGTTCTACACCCATATTTAAAGAAAATATTTATTTATGGGTCAGGGACTGATGCTCCAAATACCCATGGGTTGTGAGACAAGGACTGACACTCCAAATACTCACGAGGGTGCTAGACATGATTTTCTAAACCCATTAATTAACATTGGACTCTGGGTCTAATTGTTCCTGCATGAAATGAGTTAATGGTTAATGAATTCTGTTGAGACATGATGATTTTTGAATTGTTTATGAGGAAGGTTTTAGATTTATTTATGAATTGGGTGAACCACTTTTAGTGGGTGGGCTCAGACTTAGTATATGAAAGGTTGAATTGAATAACTTATAACGTGTTATCCAAGCCAAAGCACAAGCTTTGAATTAGTCTTTACTTTGATTACTTAGATGGTCTTTAGAGACATCTGTTGTGAGTGACTTATACGGGAGTTGTTGGGTGTAGGACGAATCTCAAGACCTTTATAATTTATTATGATTGGAATAATTAATAACTTATGAATGATTATGTAATGAATATTGAGTATGTATGACAAATGTATAATGCAGGTTCAGACACCAGCTGTAGGATGAAGTAGGTACTTGGTTATATAGTTACATTGTACCATTTACTTAATTTATGCATGAATTCACATGTTATAAGTTATTTATTAAATTTCTAGTTTGGGGTAGACACCGGTGGTCCCGACCTACTAAGATTTATATCTCACACCCTACTTGGGCCTCCATTACACTGGGTACCCGAGTAGATTCTATTTGGTTGCAGGACTATGATGTTTTCATTTTCTTGGGAGTTAGGAGCATAGGAACAAGCAGATGCTCGGGATGATCGAGGAGATTTCCCTTGGGGCTTTGAGTCATTATTTATTTATTTATGCATTGAAATGTAAAGCATGCTATTTTGTCCACTATTTTATACTTTTGTATCATTATCATGTCATTCATGGACCCACTGTATAATTTGGCGTTGGCCATTTCTTTTGTACAAGATTTATAAGATCTTCTTTCCGCTTCTTATTCATTTATTATACCATTTCTGTTGTTTATTGCCTTTTTCTATTTTTGAACACTAAAATTAGGGTATTGACTCCCCAATGACTATTCTTAGACCCTCACTGCTAGTTGTCAGCCTCTGGCGTACGGGGAGGCACACTTGAGGTCATGTGGCGACTGGTCTGGCCTCTGGTTTAGTGGTGAGCCGGGTCAGGACGTTACAAAGTGGTATCAAAGGTTTGGGTTTTCTTTCTTTTCCTTTGTCTTTCTGTTTTGGCGTTGGTAGACAGGAGACTAGGAATGTGTCAGCGCTTGGGTTAAGAGCCGTGCTCGGGACTGATCACCACATGTATGGGAAATGACCGAGTGGCCCGGGATGGGAATTGATGTTTGCACTATTAGAGGTTACAGTTGATATGATTTCACCTTGAGTGACTGGTTTATTTTCTGCTGTTTATTGATTTTGAGAATTTTGAAAAATAATTGTCTTGGCATGATATAGGAAGGAAGTTTCATACATGCATCATCTTAGTCACTAAGAGATTCACCTGTCATGCATATAACATGCCATATAGTTGCATTAGTAGGATTACTACTAATTTGGATTGTGTTCCTTGGGTTCAATGCCATGTTTTGATCTTTTTTAGTATTCCTCTATAGATAGCTTGTTCCGGTAATAGATTTTACATGCTTGAGTGATTATATTCCATACTGCTTCAGTTATTAGCATGTTTTGTTGTTGTTCCATGCTTCTTTGTTATAACATGTTTTTGTGTTACTGCTTATGCTAACATGTTAGATATGTTTTGGATATGTGAAAGGGGTGCTAAAGATAAAATGTTAAATAAATGTTGATTGTGATAAATGGGAGCCAAATTCCAGCAATAAGGTGCATGGGCACCTTATCGATTTGTAGATGGATACCCATGTGTTTGAACCTTATACAACCATAATATGTTTGAAAATGGTTACAAATGTAAAACTTCTGAGTTTTGATTATATTGAACTGTTGTTGGGTTTCTTTTGGAAGAACCCAGATTGAATAAATAAGAACTTTAGAGGTTGTCTTTCCTGTAAAAGGAATTTAGATGATAAATTGCCTGTTTATATTTGAATAACTTTGAATGATCATTAAAGATGATGTTTGTGATAACATGCCTATTTTTTTCATAGGTTGTTATTTTGAAAACCAAGTGACTTGTTGTGAATATATACTTGTGTGTATGCTGAAATTCATTCAAATGTTAAAAGGTTGAAATAAATAAATTAAAATTCCTAGAAGAAAAATGGGTTTTTGAATCTTGTGATTTCAGTTTTGTGTAACAAAGAGAGTGGGTCAATTTTTATGTTTCATAAGGGGATAACCCGTGGTAGGTAGTACCCATATAATGTTCTAGGCTATTAAAGTAAGTTCGTCACACTACTCAGGAGGACTTCTTGGGACTTGGTTGTTTTGTCACAATGATAGGTTTATGTTATGGATTTATATGATCAATGTTTAACATGGTGAACATGGTTTAAGGAATGTCACACACATTCATTAATGTATTCTAAAAACACGCGCTGGTGAGCGACTAATCTTTTTTTGAGACGTCAAGGAAAATCCTAATGTGGGTATTGTTGCATCTTTTTTAATAAACGTGTCAGCTGTTGATGTCAATATTTTAGAATGGAGTTGTCCGGTAATATTTTGACTGATATTCTTAAATGGACTTGGTAGGTCGGTTGATTTAGTAGTGGTTCCCGATGTCTTCTCAGGGACAAGAAGTTTTTATGGTGGGTATATTTTAAAGTCCCGTGTTTTTGAACCGGGTTAAAATACGAATTTTTTCAAATTTTTTTTCGATTTATCAATGGTTCATTTTTTTAAACTGAGATCTGGAATTTTATTCTGAGTGCTGGAACACCTAATAGTGTCGGTTATGGAATTTCATAATTACCCGATAAATTTTAGCGGGTGTCCCGATGATTCTCAGGTGCACTGGATCCAGAAAAATCCACTTTAATGGATCTGCATGGGCAGTGCATGGTTGAGGTCCAACCTATGTAGTTTATCTTATTTAATAAATAATAATTATTTTTTTAATTAAATATGATTATATAAGAGTTTTGGATTAATTAAAATAAAGTTTTAATAATATTAATAATATGAAGTTATTATTGCTATTATTGTGGTTGTTAAATTTATTGAATGTTAAAGAATTAATTAAATGGCAGTTGAAGGAATTGACGTGGCTTTTGGGTTTATCAAAGAACCATTTTATTTAAATGAAGAGTTTCAGAATTATTTAAGTACCATTTTTTATTAAATGGAAGAATGTGCTAATAATAATAATGTCATTGTTATTATTATAGAGTCATAAATTATTTTGATACTTTTAGATTTTAATTGCATGTTAAAGGAGTGTATCATTTATGAGAATTAAATGTGGATTTTGGAGCTTCTCAAAGAAACTTTTAATTATATAAGGGGTTATGGGGTTGAGTTTTTATCATATTAATGATATTGTAATAAACTGGGGATTTGAGTTTTTAAATAAATGAAAGTTTGAATAATAATAATAATTATGTTATTATTATTTTTGTGGTTACTTAGTTAAATAAATGTTAAAAGAATTTAATGATCAATATGGAGTTTTATAATTAGTTATGAAAGATTTATTACAAGAATAATAAATGAAGGTTAAAAACTAATTGGATAATTAATGTGGATTTAAATGGGGAGGTAGGACATAATTAAAATGGGAATTTTATTGTTTCTTTTAATACAATTTAATTATGGGGTTTTTCAAAGTTCTGTTTTTATTTAATGGGGTGTAATATTTAGGTGAATTTAATGAGGCTGTTGGGTAACTCGATGAAACGCTTAATTAAATAAGTAGTTTCAAATTTAATGAAGGAGTGTGGTTATTTAATAGAGTTGTTGGGTTATATCAAAAGTTTGAGTAATAATAATTATATTTTTATTATTATGGTTTTACGAGTGTCCTAATTATTGATCATTATGGATATTATTATCATAAATAATAATAGTAATGAATTGGGGAGTTTTGGTTGGAATTTAAAAAAAATGAAAGTTTTAATAATAATAATATTGATGATTTAATTATTATTATTATTATTATTATTTTGTTAATTAATTAATTTCTAGGGAAAAAATATTATTATTAATTGTGGGAAAGGAATTATTTTTTTTACTTTGAAGTCAAAGAGATTTTAAATTAATTGAGGAGTAAAGGAGAGTTTGATTTTCTCAAATGAAACGTTTCCTTTAAGAAGAATTAATTGGGGAGTTTTTTACTTTTTAGATAAGTGTTTAATGTGTATAATAATAATAAAATGAGTATTATTGTTATCTTTTATTATTATTATTATCGCATTAATGGTAGTATTATTATTGGGTTTTAAGCGTTTAATAATAACTATTATTAATGGCAATTAATTTAGGGGTTTGAAAAAGAAAATAAAGGGAATTGAATTCCCCTCTTCTTCCTCCCTACGCACAAAGTGATGCATGCACACAGGAGCGCACCCCATGATGCGCCCCCTTCCTCCCTCCTTCGAGCTCCCTCCTCGGTGTGAGCTCCTTACCGCGGCGCGACCAAGAGGCACGCAAACCCTCAAACAACCCTCCCTGCCGCAGCGCGACACCCGAGCGAAGCTCCTGCAGCGTGCGACCTCCATGGAGGAACCCCCTTCGGACAATACCTAGAGGCACACCACCCCTCTCTCATACTACACTTTGCGCACGGCGATCCCATCAGACACTTCACGAATCTTGTCTGCCTCATAAAGGTGATTCAGTTTGCGTATAACTGGTGATTCACATCGATCATTTGACTCCTCTCTCTCGCCATGTTTTCTCAGCTAAAACCCAAAGGTTCAGGTTTAATCTGATCATTGCGTTCCTCTATTTTTAGGATATGCTAATGTTGACTCAGGACCCAATGGTCTATAATCCGACATCCACCGCCAAGGGTGAGGAGTATGGTCTCGAATTTTCTTGCCGCCGTTGGTTTGGGTTAGTTTCTAAACCCCTGGTTTGGTTTTGCACCGATTATATTAAGGCCTGTTAATTTTTTTTATGAGTTCCTGGTACCAAGTTAGAGGTGTGTTGTTTATTACAACTTTGATTTTGGTTACCGGTTTAATATATGTAATTCTCTTTGATCAATGTAGACAACGCACACATATATATAAAGCTGTGTGCACGTGCGATTATAGACCAATTGTGGACTGGTTGCTGCCAAGTACATTAAAGCGCTTCGAATTTAAAATGGTGCCACCCCGAGGTAGGGTCTCAAATCCTTAACACTTTATTTTAAGAATTATAGCTTATTTAATTAAATTGAGAATTTAAGTTTCCTTGATTATGATATGTCGATGCATGACACTTTTGAAGTTATTAAATGATGCCGCCCACGTGAGATAAATGAGGGCTTGAAATTGTGTTGTTTTTAAGCATGATTTTCTAATTTGGTTAAAGTGATATGATTATATAGTTAAATGATTTGAATTGGTAGAATGTATAATTGGGTAATTAATTGTATAATTAATTATCAAGTCATGAGTTGGAATAAAATTTGTGGCTTTTAATGATGATAAGGAATATTGAATATTTGACATGTTCAAAAGTATAAATTGGAAATTGGTAATAATTAATGGATGGATTAATTATTAAATGTTAAATGTTAAATGGTTAATTAATTTATGATTTGTTTAAGAGATAATATTTACTTAATTAATTTTTTAATTAATTAATTTTCATGCATTAAATTAATATTGTGAATTGATTGTTTGTTACGACTGTTGGCCAAGGGAACTTTTTGATACTTGTTAGATTTCCATGAATTAAGTTGTCTTGGATGGAGTTGTTATATATTATGAGATGATGCGTGAGATGGTTCCTAAATATATGGGCTTGTTCAGCATGTTTTGTGATGATTATGACATGCATGTAAATTGTTAAAGTCCTGGATGAATCACTGTTTGAGTGGATGGGTTCAGACTTGTTAACGAATTTGGATAATTAAATGTTGAGTTAATTATTTATTTGGATTTCTACGTACAATTAATTGTTAATTAATTATTTACTATTGAGATATTGAATGGTTAATTAAGGGTTGAATTTTGACGGGTGATTTATGTAGTTAATTAGTTGTTGAATTAATTAACGAATTGGATTAATTAATTTATGAATTAATTAATGGATGGTTTTGGGGTGTTAGAGATGGTGTTCTACACCAACAATAAATATATATGTATGATGGATAAATGGGTTGTGAGACAAGGAATGAATCTCCAAATACTCATGGGGTAATAGACATGGTGTTCTAAACCAATGCTAAATATATACGTATGATTGATAGATGGGTTGTGAGACAAGGGCTGAAGATCTAAATACTCACGGGGTGCTAGACATGGTGTTCTACACCTAGCTTGCAAGAAAAATTTTATTTATGGGTCAAGGACTGATGCTCCAAATACCCATGGGTTTCTAGACAAGGACTGACGCTCCAAATACTCACGAGGGTGCTAGACATGATGTTATACACCTATTAATTAACATTGGGTTGTTTGTGCATGAAATGAGTTAATGGTTAATGAAGGATGTTGAGACATGATTATTTGTGAATTGTTTATGAGGAAGGTTTCAGATTTATTTATGAATTGGGTGAACCAATTTTAGTGGGCGGGCTCAGACTTAGTATATGTAAGGTTGAATTGAATTACTTATGACGTGTTATCCAAGCCAAATCACAAGCTTGGAATTAGTCTTTACTTTGATTACTTAGATGGTCTTTAGAGACATCTGTGGTGAGTGACTTATACGAGAGTTGTTAGGCGTATGCCGAATCTCAAGACCTTCACAATTTATTATGATTGGAATAATTAATAACCGATGAATGATTATGTAATGAATATTGAGTATGTATGACAAATGTATAATGCAGGTTCAGACACCAGCTATGGGATGAATTAGATACTTGGGTATATAGTTACATTGTACCGTTTACTTAATGTATGAATGACTTCACATATTATAAGTTATTTATTAAATTTTTGGTTTAGGGTAGACACCGGTGGTCCTGGCCTACTGAGATTTATATATCACCCCCTACTCAGGCCTCTATTGCACTGGGTACCTGAGTAGATTATATTTGGTTGCAGGACTATGCTGTTTGCATTTACATGGGAGTTAGGAGCACAAGACCGAGAGGATGATCAAGATGCTTGAGGAGATCAACCTTGGGGATTTGAGTCATTATTTATTTATTTATGAATTGAAATGAAAATCATGCTATTTTGTACACTATTTTCTACTTTTGTATCATTAGCATGTCATGCATGCATCCGCTGTATAATTTGGCGTTGGCCATTTGTTTTGTACAAGATTTAGAAAATCTTCGTTCTGCTTCTTATTCATTTATTATACCGTTTCCACTATTTATTGCCTTTGTCTATTTTTGAACACTAAAATGAGGGTATAGTCTCCCCACTAACTATCCTTAGACCCTCGCTACTAGTCGGCAGCCTCTGGCATATGGGGAGGTGTGCTTGAGGTCATGTGGCGACCGGTCCGGCCTCTGGTTTTGTGGTGAGCCGGGTCGTGATGTTACAAGCTACTACCCTCAAGTGATTAGAAAGACACCCTATTATGATACCAATCAATTTAAGAATGAAAAGGTATTAACTAATCCATCCGAAGAATATTATAAGAGACTGTCATCTCAAGGTAGAAAAGGATCCAGAAGAAACTATTTCCATCTATCTCAAGAGTAAACTCCCTACTTCATTGAACACTCTCTAACCATAACCCCAATTGAGAGCCAAGGTAAATCACCCTGCATAAGTATTCTATATCATGACCATGACTTTCCCTTAATGACACGTATATAAATGAGTGTGATGTACCTAAATTAAATGAAACAGATACTATGTTCAAGAATACTAAGATCATAAATCATACTATATAAGGCCAAAAACTATGATCCTCATGCATAAGATCCATTTTATATAACTGGATAGATCCACGACCCTAATATACATCCTGAATTCCTTGAGTTGGTCTGATTTATTAGCATGGGCATCTTGTATTTGTATTTTTCTACCTAAACTATATCCTTGGCCTGAAGAGCTAGTAGTAATCCAACATCCAACCTATCATGGAGCTATATATCCTACTATATAATTTTGAACTCGTGTAAATCCCATCTCACTAGAAATATATGAAAGGTTTCTACAAAATCTCTGTAGATGGCCTATTCTACCGCATGATTGACATTCTGCCGGGTCTCTATTATAATGTGGATTCATGTGACCCTACCTTAAAATATTATGGAATTGCATATAATTTACATTGTGTATAATCTTATTGACATAATCCTTATGAGAAGTCTCAAAGAAACACTTCCTACCACTAGAAGAACCACTTCCGTATCTAGGTACTGAACTACCATGTCCTATACTCTCATCTTCACTTAGATTATGCTCAGAGATAAGGGACTTTTTCACCATCTTAGAGATGATAGTTAGTCAAAATATGTTAAACTGAGATCATATGAAATAACTAATCCCATCCTCAAAAAATCTCACCATAGACAACTCATCATCAGTAAGAGTTTTCACAAAGCACTAGAGCTCTATGAAATAATATGAGTAATCCATGACAGACATAGTTTCATATTCCAGAAGTATGAAATCCCTTGCTAAATATTCTATCAGTGTTTCCAATAAGAACTATTAATAGAAAGTATCCTCGAAGTTACTCTAATTCATGCCTTGATATTGATATTCCTGTATAAGAATCCCCCACCATTGGATGGAAGGTGCATGAAGCGTATAATCCACAAGCTTCACCCTCCTTTCCGGAGGCATATCTAGATGTTGAAAGATCATAAGAATAGATTACAACCATGATTCCATAGCTTGGGGACTTACTTAACTCTAAAATATAGGTGGTTTATGCTATTATTACTATGTCTTAAATTCCAATATAGTGGGCGCATGCCATGGGTCACCCTCTTTGGACTGCACAAGACATATGAAACCCTCTCAAAGTTGAGTGTCTATGACCACTCTAGGAAGATTAGGTGGTATTGTGGGAGGTTTCATAGGTGAAACTATTTATGGCTGAGGTCCCACCATCTCATAATCATGGTCATATCCACCCTCATTGTAACACCTTGGGAATTTGTGATTTTTTTTTCAAATTAATTTATTCTTTTGATATTTTTCATTTCACACAACACTAAAAATAGTTATTTAATATATATTAAAGAACTAAGTTTTTCTTGAATTATACTTAACTCCAAGATAATATTGCACTAAATGAAATATAAATTTTAGTTTTCTCTATACGGAACACTGAGGTTAGGTTACATTACATGCAAGACTAACTTTCCTCGATGGCCTACGTAACACATAAGACCGAGTTTTACCCAAAAAAATATATTTTTAAAATATTATCATTTAATATATTAAGAATTATCCTAGAAATTAATTTATAGGTTATAAATATTATTAACTAACTTATTAAAACATGTGGTTTACACAAATAAAAAATGAATTCATTAGTTACAATGAACTAATTAAATATAAATGGAGTATTTTTATAGAAAATTATTCTTATCAGCATAAATTTGTTTTATTCCTAAAAAATTAAATTAATTATAATTATAAAGTATTTTTAATGTAATATAAAATTTATATATCCACCTAAATATTTTTTATATTCATCCAATAGGATAAGAATAAACCCAATTTAACACATAAAACCCAATATTTTTATTAAGACAAATTTACAGCCTTTTAATAGAGAACTTATTTTAAATCTAAATTTTGGAACTTTTATAAATTTAAAATGTCAAAATAAACGTCATTTTTGAAATATAAACAAAAAAATTTGTTTAGTGTGAACTTTTGGTGTTTTTCTGTGAAATTTCATTTTTTAATGAATAGTGAAAAATACTAAAATTTAACTCAAAACTGATTTTTCATATAATTTATTTATAACATTAAATTATATTTTCAATTTATTTTAGAGTTTAATTAGATAAAGTTTTATCAATTTATCCAATTTAGGTCATTGGAATAAATTTCTCATTGAAATTGGTTATAAAAACTTATCAAACTTTTGAACGTTTTTACTTTAAAAACCCACTTTGTCGTCCCGTCTATAGGATTAGATTTAAACTAATTTATGCCACTTATGTGATTGTAATTTTTCAAAATTTATTATATATTTGGAATCAAAATAATTTCTATGTATAATAATATCAAATTTTATTTTAGACAGAAAATATTATTTAAGGTAATTAAAATTAATTACAACGATTAAGGTAAAATTAAGCTTAACAAGAGAGTAAACCCTAAACATAAGGCCTAATATGACCTATAAACTTGTCAAATATCCATTTTATTTCCATATTTAGACCCTATGTTAGCTACTTTTTACAATTATTTGATCCAATTGAAATAAAATTAACATGTATGGGGTATCCCTTTTTCCAAAATATTACAAGAGTTGCACTCCTCCTACGCTATAAAAGGCCTCCTCTCTTCCCACTTTCTCACACCTATGAAGTCACTTTTTCTAGACCAAACTTGGACCAAATATCTCCAAAATTTCCCTCCATACTTTATTTAATCCTACCTTTGTGCATATATCCATATAAGGAAGCCCTTTGGTTCAAACCAAAAGGAGTTTCCTAAAGAAGAGGTAACATCATTCCTCAAGATCCATTCTTTTATTTTCTTTCTCCACTACCTATACTATTCTTATTCCATGATTGAATAAAAAACAAGTATCATAAATATACTAGTATGTTTTTATTCTAAGGGTTTGACCTACACTTACAGACACTTCCATATAATGGGTAATAAACATAGTGTTTATGTTTATAGTGAACTACCACCTCATGAAATGACGATTGTTCATTTTTTCTTTATTGCCTCTCATGGTGGAAATTATGACGGAAACTATGTTTATATATTTTTTATATTATATTTATTATGTATTTAAGAATATTTAATCCTTTTATAACACATATAGTTATACTTTCCATTTTGCGTAAATATGATCAATTTGTTTGAGGAAGTGTGGACTACCACCCCCCAAAGAGTTGTGATTAATTTAGACACTACATGGAATGTATAAAGGATAGTTTTAATTAAACATATGTTACATAAAAATAATATATATTATATTCATGAAATAATTATCTTTATGGAAATATAATATATACCATTTTCTTTATTACCCTTTCACACACTTATAAAGTTATAACATCGTTCGTGGACATGTGGACTACCGCCTCCTCGACACGATGTGATTCCTTTTACATAACAATAATTATATATATAAGTATATACGATTAAATAATATGGTATTTATGATATAATTATAATTCTGTAAAGATTAATGTTACTTACCTTTTTTCCATAACGATTATTGACAAATGAGAACATTACTCATGCGTACGTATGGCCTACCGTCTCCATGATTCTAACACTGATTCGTTTTTCACAACCATATTTAATGATTATTTTTAAAAGTATAATTAATATATAAATATTAAAATTATTTCCTAATTATTATTCTATATATGTTTATATAACTACCCCTTTGACTATAGTGAACCAACCAAAGTCATTTTTAACACATGAAAAAAATTTGGTCAAAACACCCGACTTAAACTTAATTATTTAAGTAGTTGTATAAAACATAGTAATAAGTGAAGTAAAATTAATAATAAACTTGATTTTTTTTTGATGAAATTAATTAATTAACATATTTTTATTATTTTATAATATAAAGACACATGAGACAAGTAGGACTCAATATAAGAGAATTTCATCTCACTCTTTATTTTCGTGAGATACATACCTTATTCATCACTCAATTATTTTGTGTGGTGTATATAATACCCACAAATTTATTATATGAATATTATACTTAAATATATGGGTATTTACATAAAAACTTTATGGTATTTATTTCATGATGTTTAGGTTTAAAAATTTACCAAATTAGTAATGTAATTTTGTCTCAATTTTCCTTCTTTGAGACACATGCTATGTTATACACCTATATTTTAATATAAGGTGTATACACTACCTTAGAATTTTTATAAAATGAATCTACTTATTTTTATGATATTTTAAGCTTCATTTAATTTAATTTTCTTAAATGGGGATTATGGTTTAAAGTTACAAAGTGTTAATAGTTTTTTGAAACAATTTCATCACTTTCGAAGATTGTTTATGATTTTGGTTCATTTGATGAAATATTATGATCCATATCTTAAGAAATATCATGAATTTTCTTCTTATATAGGTATTAATGATATAATATAGTTAATAATGTGTTTTTATGAAAGTTCTACTTTACCTCTATCTCTAGTTAGAAATTTGTGTTCCTTCAAAACCATGTTTTCTAAAAGGTTTCCAATAATATTATACTATTCTCATGCGATCATTAAAAGTATTTTTTACCCTTGTTTTACCTTTTAAACAAAAATTGTTTTTTTAAAAGGAATATTCTTGTTGTTTTCCAGTCCAGACACTTTTCTAACCTTTTTATGGTGAAAAAGGAATGTTCATCATGTACAAGTTTACCCACCATCATTTCTTTGAAGCTTTATTTTCGTGTTTTAAAGGTTGATTTTTAAGAAAATGATTTTAAAAGATACTTTCAAAGAAAATGTTTTCTGATATTTTTCAATACTTATTTATATGTTTTCAAACTATTTTTCTAGGAAAGTGGATTTCAAAAGGTTTTCATTCTTCTTTTATAAATTTTCAAGGAAAAATGATTTTCAAAATGTTTTCAAGCTCCTCTATACGTTTTAAAAGGAAAATAGATTTCAAAATGTTTTTAAGGCTTAGTTTATAAGTTTGTAAATTTATTTTCATGAAAATGAATTTGAAAAGGTTAAACCTTTTAAGATACGATTTTCAAAAGATAAAGGATAATTTTCTCATAAAGTGTTTTTAAAATATCTTTCAAAATTATTTCCCATCTACGATAACATCTATTGGTGTTACTCATGCCTTTCTTGGGAAAGGATTAAATATTTCCATTCAAATCCTTACTTTTAATGTTTTATTGTTTAATTTCATGATGTTTACAATTTTTTTTTCTCTTCATGAGTTATATGCTTATGAAAAATGCTTATTTTCATGGGGAATTCTTTGATGAAATGATTATCAAACTTGTATCTTTTCCAAAGGTTAAGAAATGATTACATGTTTATGATACCCATTTCATTTCATGGGTTCTGATATGATTTTTTATGATCTTGTGGCATATGTACGTATGATTTAATTATGGTATGGGAGAGACCTGTATCTCCCTACAATTCATTGGGTAAAGATTTATATCTCATCAGATAGACATGGATAGAAAGTGGAGTGAACTCAGTTTAGTATTAGAGGGCTGTAACGAGGGTTGAACTTGGTTTAGTAATGCAGGGCTAGAACAGGGAGTAAAACTGATTCAGGAAAGAACTTTGTCTACTAAGATGTCCTTGGAAACAATGTGTTTATTGCTATGGAAATCATGTTATATTCTTATGTGTTTTGAAAAATTCCATGTTTTATTCATATGCTATGATTTCATATATTATGTTCATTATTTATTTGTGATTCATGTCTTATGAAATGTCAAGATTTATACCATGATTCATGTTTTTGATCTTTGATATGTATGGTATGATCTTAAAATGTTTTTATGACATTATGATACTCTTATGCTCATTTTTATTCTTACATGTCACCATAATTTACCCTTACTAAGAATATGAGATCACCCCTTTTATGTTTCCTTCCCTAGGTTATGAAGATATATTTTATGTATGATATGACTTAAAGGGGTTCTAGTCTTGGAGAACCTAGTAAGAGATAATTTTTCTTTTCTATATACCAAAGTTTATGTTTCCATGTTTCCAAAGTCGAGAAACTAATACAGTCTTTGGGTGTCTCTTTTTTTAACGTTTTAAGTATTACAAAAAAGTGATTTAATATATATGTACGTCAATAATGGGTCATTGTAGTTGGTATCAGACCAAAGATTTAGTTATCCTTTGGAAAGTAGTATGAGAAAACCTTAGTGAGAACTCTAAGGACATGTCTAAGGTTAAGTATAAGGATAAGGAAATGTATAAGAAAATGTCATGGAATTTTGGTAAAGGATAGAGTGAGTAGTTTCCTAAAAATAAATCATTATCTAGATACTACAAGTGGATGTGGCTCTGACACAAATGTACCTAGGGGTAACAACTCCAACAAGATGTCCTGGGCATAACTTGGGGAAATCTGGTAAATGAAAATGGGCCTTGTTATACACTTGATTTGACACTCCCTGGGGATATGCTTTGGGAATTCACAAAATCTTCATAAAACATCATGAAGGATTTTAATTATAAGTTGGCTATGAATAACCTAGGATAAAACTATGGTGTCATATATTAAGGAAGGTGTCATAACTTAGACATCATATAGGTGAATTTTCATGATTATGTAGTTCCTCACTTTGAAAATCACTTCTTATTCAAGGTTTTTTCATTTTTTACAATGGTGGTAATTAGAAGAAACAATATTAATGTTTAATTTGATGGAAAATATTCTTATGAGAAGTCAAATGGGAATGAACACCAGAGTGAATGATGTTGGGATCATGCCTAATCTGTTTTCAAGGAACATGATCAACAACATGTACCTTAACCAACTCTCATACTCACCAAAGATAACAAGTAAAGAGTATGATGATAGTTTAAGTAATGGATACCATAAAAGAAATAATATTTGGTTTCCTTTATGTTAAGAATGTGTAATTAGTCACCTAAGTGAATGTATAAGTGTAAAAAAGGTGTTTTGAATATGGAAAAGAAAGACACAAAGAAAGTAACTATAAAGGAAGAATTAATGGTTTAGATAATCAAATGGATTGGAATATTTGCCTCCCTAAGTCAAAATCAAAATTTAAAAGAGCGTGGAATGAATGGTCATTATGCAAATTGAAGTCCTAAGTGGAAGGCCCCGGAAGAGAATCCACATGGTTATATGAGTAATGGTTATATTATTTATGATGATGAGACTATAGAGGAAATGTGAAAGGAAAGAGGTATTAAGTAATATGATGTGGTATCATTATTATGTATTATGGATAAAGTGGAATAATCAAAGTTTCAATTTATTTTGATTTAATAATTATGTAGTATGAATAGTGAATTATGAAAGGATTATTTAGTGGGTGTTTTTTGCTAAGTATTTAAAATATTATGTTGAATGTTTTTGAAGGGATAAAAAAATGATTTAATGAAAAGGTTATACTTTTATTAAGAGAACATAACCCTTAATATGTTCCTTATGTTAAGATAATGTTATTTGGATAAATATATTTTTGATAGGAATTTGTAAATCAGAAAGTATTGATTACCTGGGAACAAATTAAGGACTTGTTAACAAGTGGTTTATGCTATAAATTTTATAATTTTTTTTGGATTTAAGGAATATATCCAATATTATTTGAAATAATGAGACATGCATGTTTATAATAAGGATTTATTTTAATTCAGGTTATTACCACATTTTAAAAGAATATACAATGGAGGTATTCACATGTTTGAAATGTGAAAACCAAAGCTACTTTTTAATATACAAGGGATCAATATTAAGATGATTTCATGACATTATTTGTAATGTTTTGTATTTTCATCTTCTGAAGGGATATAGGGTAAACCATTTATGGAAAGTTTAAGTTAAACTTCAGTTGAATTATTTAGGTATTGAGGTTGTATTTAAAATCTTAGTTAAAAGGATATTTAATAATTAAACTTATTTCAAGGATGTTTATCTTATTTATTTTGGAAATTATATTTTTGAGATTTTAGAAAAGTATATCATGTTTGTTGGGTGACAACTAATCAAGTCCAGAAATGTTGTGGGTGTTGAACTAATTACCAAAGGACGATAAGGGTTTCATGCCTACCATTGGCCAAAAAAAATTTCCTGGTTAATGTGTAATTTTATTTTAAATATTAATGATGAACCTGTATTTTCACTTTTTATAATTTTTAAGAATATTTAGAGAAAAATAGATAGAATTTTGATTCTTTTATGGGCCTTATGAACTACTAAATGTGTAAATTAGTGCTTCAAAAATCAATGTTAATTTATATACATCCATTACATAAAGTAATGGATGAATTAGAAATTGATAAAAACACAACCAAAGAATGAAATTTTGTTTATATAAATATATCAAGTAAGTATATTTCCTTATATTCTTGGTCAATAATATAATTACTCAATGTTAGGAAAATGATAAAAAAATTATTCCTAATACCTTAATTTTTTTTGAGTTGATGGCCTTTTAAATCATCACAGATTTATAACATCGAGGCATCAAAATTTCATTGAAAATCAAATTATTTGTGATTTATGACCTCATTCAATCCTTATAAATATTTAAGATTTTCCTCCAAGTCTATATTTTAACGTTCCACCAATGTTCTCCCATGTGGAAGCCTAGTTATGAGTCACTTTGGGTAACCATTATGTTTCCAAATTCCCATTTTAAAAGCAAATTTTAATGTTTATTTTTATGATGTTGGTTTATAATAATGGAACTTTCAATCATTAAACCTTTAATAAACTATAATAATTTAAATGGATAAATTATTTTTAATGTGGGGTGGGGGGGTAGAATGTAATTCCCTAAGATTTTGTGATTTTTTTAATTAATTTATTATTTTGATATTTTTCATTTCACAAAACACTGAAAACAATTATTATATATATATATTAAAGTACTAATTTTGGCTTAATTGATATGAAATTAAAATTTAATCATTCACTAAATGCTATCTTTATCTACATGGAACACCGAGGTTATCTTACCTTACACGCAAGACTGGCTTTCCTCGACGGATTGCGTAAGATGTAAGACCGAGTTTTTCTAAAAAAAATATATTATTAAAATATTATTATTTAATATATTAAGAATTAAAATATCCATTAAGTTTGTAGTTATAAATTTTATTAACTAACTTATGAAAATATTTGGTTTACAAAAATATGAAATTAATTCATTAATTAAAATGAACCAATTGAATATAAAGGGAGTATTTTTATAAAAAAATATTCTTATGCTCAAAAAGATGTTTTAATTCTGATAAATTTAATTAATTATAATTATAAATTAATTTTAATTTAATATATATTTTATATATCCTATTAAATATTTTTATATTCATCCAATAGATTTTATAGGCATAAGATAATAATCAACCCAATTTAACACATAAAAACCCATATTTTTATTAAAGAAAATTTACCGCCTTTTAATGGAGAACCTATTTTAACATATAAAATTAATGAAATTTCCAAAATTTAAGGTGAATAATTGGTATTTTTCTATGAAATTTAATTTTTTAATAAATAGTGAACAATACTAAAATTTAACTCAAATTTTTTTTTTCATCCAATTTTTTAATAAGGTTAAATTATATATTTAATTTATTTTAAAGTTTAATTAGATATAATTTTTATAAATTTATCAAATTCAGGTCATTGTAATGAATTTTACATTGAAATTGGTTATAAAAACTTAACAAACCTTTGAACGATTTTACTTTAAATCTCTGTCTTATCGTCCCACCTGCGAGATTAAATTTAAATTAATTTTGGAGACATCTATGATTGGAATTTGGAAAAATGGATTCCATATTTGTAATTATAATAATTCATAATTTCTAATAATATCAAATTTGTTTTTTTACCAAAAATAGTAGTGAAGGTAATTAAAAATATTTACAACGATTAGGGTGAAATTAACCTCAACAAGAGACTAAACCCTAAACATAAGTCATAATATGACATAGAAACTTGTCCAGCATAAATATTATTGAAATATTTAGATCTTTTACTCAATTTTATCCACTCTTTACCATTATTTGATCCACTTTCAATAAAATAACCTATAAGCGTTTCCCTTTTTCCAAAATACTACAAGAGTGTCACTCCTCCTCCACTATAAAAGGCCTCCTCTCCTCCCACTTCCTCACACCTCTCAAGACACTTTGTCTCAAATTTGTTTTCAAAAATATCTCCAAAATATCCCTCAATTACTCCTTGAATCATAAATTTGGGAATAAATCCTTTTAAGGAATCCCTTTAGTGCAAACCAAAAGGAGTTACCCAAAGAAGAGGCAACATCCTTCCTTAAACTGATTTCTTTTATTTCATTTCTCCACTCCCTAAACTCTTATTATTCTTTGATATTATAAAATAAAAAGTATCATAAATATACTATTATTTTTTTATACTAAGTTTTAGACCTAAAATTACACACACATCCTTCTAATGGGTAATGAACATAGTGTTTACGTATATGATGAACTACAACCTCACAAAACGATGACTATTTATTTTTTCCATTAACACCTATAATGGTGGAAATTATGATGGAAAATATATTTATATATGTTATATTTTATATTTATTATTTATTTAAGCTTATTTAATCCTTTTACAACACATATCTTTATACTTTCCATTTAGTGCAAATATGATAATTTTATTTGAGGATATGTGGACTACTACCCCCTCAAAGCGATGTGCTTTGTTCATACACTACATGAAATGTATAAAGGATGGTTTTAATTAAAAATATACGACAAAAAAAATTATATTATTTAAATAATTAAAATTATATAAATATAATATATACCATTTTATTTGTTACCATTTTATATACTTATAAATTGATAACGTCGTTTGTGGACGTGTGGACTACCACCTCCTCCACACGATGTGCATCCTTTTACATCAAAATAATTATATATATAAGTATATATGATTAAAAAATATGGTATTTATGATATAATTATAATTCTATAAAGATTAATTTTACTTACCTTATTTCCATAACGATCATTGAGAAATAGGAATGTTACTCATGTGTACGTACGACCTACCGTCTCCATGATTGTAACATTGATTCATTTTTCACAACCATATTTAATGGTTGGGTTTAAAAGTATAATTAATGTATAAATATTATAATTATTTAATTATTATTATTCTTTTTGTGTTTATATAATGACCCCTTTTACAATAGTTGACCAACCAAAGTCATTTTTAACACTTGAATTGAATTTCTTTAAAATACCCGACTTAAATTTAATTGCTTAAGTAGTTGTATAAAACAAGGTAATAATTGAAGTAAAAGTAACAATAAAACTGAAAAATTTTATTAATCATGTATGTAATTTACATAAGTTTATTATTCAGGAATATAAGGACACACGATAAAAGTAGGACTCAAGGTACATGATTTTCATCTCACTCATTATTTTCATGAGATACATGCCTTATTCATCACTCAATTATTTTGTGTGGTGTATAAAATTCCTATGAATGTATTCTATTAATATTTAACTTAAATATATGTGTATTTAAATAACCATTTATTATATTTCTTTCCTGAGGTTTATGTTTCAAAATTTACCAAATTGTTAATGTAATTTTGTCTCAATTTTCCTTCTTTGAGACACATTCCATGTTATAAACTTATATTTTTATATGAGGTTGAATTTAACTTATTATGAAATTAATATTTTTATTTTTATGATATTTTAAGATTAATGTTACATAATATTATTAAATGGGGAGTATGTTTCAACGTTATCATGTGGTAAGAGTTTGTTGAAAGAATTTCATCTCTTTTCGAGATTGTTTATGATTTTTCTTCCTTTGGTGAAATATTAAGATCCATCTCTTAATAATTCCCATGAATTTTATTCTCCTTTGGATATTCATGATATATTCATGTATTGGTACCATTTTAAACTCTTTGGTACATAATATTGTTAAGAAAGTGTTTTTATGAAAGCCCAACTTTACCTCTCTCTAGCCAGAAACTGGTGTTCCTTTAAAATAATGTTTTCTAAAAGGTTTCCAAGAATATTATACAATTATCTTATGATATTTGAAGGAAATTTTTACCCCCATTTTACTATTAAACTAAAATGTTTTATAAAAAATGAATATTCTTGTTATTTTCCGATCGAGGCACTTTTCTAAACTTTTTACAGTGAAAAAAGAATGTTTGGTATGTTTGGATTTATCCACTATCATTTATTTGAGGGTTACTTTTCATGTTTAAATGGTTAATTTTTAAGAAATATTTTTAAAAAATACTTTCAAATAAATGGGTTTCAAATCATTTTCAATCAATATTTTTAAATTTCCAAAGTATTTTTCAAGTAAAGTGGGTTTCAAATGGTTTTCATGCTTCTTTTATAAGTTTTCAAGAAAAATTGGTTTTCAAAAGGTTTTCAAGATCCTATAAAAGTTTTCAATGTTAAAAAGGATTTCAAAATTTTTTCAATGCTTCATTTATAAATTTTAATGTTTATTTTCATGTAAATTATTTTCAAATGGTTTAACATTTTAAGACTCATTTTTTAAAGGAGAAAGGATAATTTCTTCAAGAATTGTTTTTAAAATATCTTTCAAAATTATTTCCCATAAAAAATTACATATGTAGTTGTTACTCATGACTTTATGGGGAAATTATTAAATGTTTCCATTTATATTGTTTCTATTAATGTTTTATGTTTTATTTCATGATGTTTAGAAATTCGTTTCTCTTTTGCGGGTCATATTCTTATGAAATCCTGCTTCTTTTCACCGGTTATGTTTTAATGAATTTATTATGAAACCTATATATTTTCTATAGGTTAAGATATGATTACATATTTAGGTCACCCATTTAATTTTATTGGTTATGATATGATTTTTTATGATCTTTTGGCACATGTATGTATGATTTCATTATGAGATGGGTGAGACCTATATCTCAATCCAATAAATTAGGTAATGATTTATATCTCATAAGATAGACATGGATGAAATAAGGAGTAAACTCAGTTAAGTATTACATGGATGAAATAAGGATTGAACTCGGTTTAGTAATACAATGCCTGAATGGGGAGTGAATCCGGTTCATTAAATGACTTTTTCCACTAATATTAACTTGGCAGTGTTGCCTTGACTACTATAGAAATCATATTATATGATTATGTGTTTGCCAAAATTCCATGTTTTATTCATATGTTATAATTTCAGGGATTATGTTCTTTATTTCCTTATGATTCATGTCTTATTAACTTTCAAGATTTATTATATGATTCATTTTTATGATCTTTGACATGAAGGGTATGATCTTAAAATGTTTTGATCACATTCCCATACTTCTATTCTCATATGTAGTCTTACATGCCTCCCTTGTTTACCCTTACTAATCATCTGAACTCACCCTCTTTTATGTTTCCTTCCCCATGTTATGAAAATATTTTTCATGTATTATATGTCTAAAAGGGTCTATAGTCTTGGAGAACCTATTGGTAGAAAATGTATCTCTCTTATGTACCCGTTTTTATGTTTCCAAGTTTTGAAAGGCACCAAAATAATACAGTCTTTGGGTGACTATTTTAGTAATGTTATAAGTATTCTGCAAAAGTGAAGTAATTTCTATATATGTAAAGACTCGGTCTTTATACACCTAACAAATGAATCCAATTACGTCATAGAGGAATATATCTATAATGCCAAAAACATGTCTTAAAACAAGATACAAGGTAGAATATATTATAAACAGGAACACTAGATAGGTATAAATCCTCACAACACAAGACTCTCTAAACCAACAACCCATTATAATTCCATTTTAAAAGGTGAGAATAAATTTTTAATCAAGAGGGCTGTGTTTTATATGGTTTTAATTAAAAGTTATAGAGTAAAACACTCTTTATGTTATAATTTTCATCCCCATTTAATGAAAACATTTTTTTTCAACATTAGTAATTTAATTTTTAACAAGTTTTCCTAAAATGGTCTAGTTATTTGGATTTTCATTCCCATGTTTTAAAGGAATAACCATTATAAGTTAAAAATTGAATTACATTTAATCACAACCAACCTTTTACATTTTTTCACAGAATTTAACAAGTCCATATATGATGGTTTAGTTTTTAATATTTCAATTAAAAAATAAAAACCTCCTAAACATTTCATATTATATAACCAAGGTTCCATGGATTAAACCGTGTAAAAATTAGTTAGGTAAGGTTCCATTATCAAGATATTTGGTAAAATCACCATTTAGGTTGATTCATACACTTTAAGAAACCGTTTATTTTCAGTTTCTTCTTCTTCTGTAAGAAATGTTAAAAATTATAACCATAGAAATAAATAAATATACAATAGAAAATAATAAATACATTAAATAAGATATGAACTTCATTAAATTTATATGACATATAAAACCCTAAATGCCTATAATGATGCATGAATTATTACTCCATTTCCTTATTGTACAAATGGTGAAAATATATAAAACATAATTTCATAAATCATGTGTGTCACCAAATGGTGAAAATAGTAAAACTATGACAGTTGAAATCCATAACAAAAAATCCCATATCAGGCAACTTGGTTCTTCCCCTGCATGTGGGTTAACTACTCCAAGTCACATCTTATTACCATGTTTCGAAACATCCTAGTCACTTATCTACCATCTAAAAATAGTAATAAAAAGAAAAATAAAAGATCTAATACCACTTTTTGATGTCATGGACTGGGTTCACTCATAAATAACCAAACCCAAGGGACACATGGGCCTCAATAATTTCTCCCTATATAATAGTAGATGACTGATAGAAATGAGGGTGTATGGTGGTATGATGGGTAGACTATACCATCTTTGTTAGAGTTAAATGAAGGAGGAAGATAAATAAAGTAGTAGAAAAGTAAAGAGTAGTGAAAATAAACCATCCAAATAATAATAAATAGAGATAAATAATAACAGTATCATATATAGTTTATGATTTTATAAACTAATACAAAATACGATTAGGAAGACATGACAACATATACAAGAAATAATACCATTATAACAAAATAAAAAAATAAGACTAAAAACAACAATCTCAATGAGAATAATAAATAATGACTCATTCATATTCTCCCAAACCTAAAAGAGATCAAGAATCCATATATGAAAACTTCCCTTTATCCTTACCTGTATCTATGATATATTCTTGAGTACCAAACAGTGTCTCAAATGGGGTGTGAGTAAAATTTAGCAGGCCACCACCAGTGACATATAATCAAAATAATATTTGTGATTATAAAATGTAATAGTGTGTAGATATAATAAATTTAAGGCATTAAAATAAAGTGAAACATATCGTTCTTATGCTCCTTAAGGGATACCCAACCGACCATACCTGCTTCAGACTAATATGGATGTATCTGAGCATATAACCTTTTAATTTGGGCAAGGACCCAAGGAATATATCCAAGGAGTTAAATTTTATGAATCACAAGGGATCCATGTGATACCCATGGAATCCATGACATTTGAAAGTCGATACCACTCATAGTGACCAACCGAGATGTTATCCTATTTGGTTTAAAGTGTAATCTAATGGATAAACCATTATAATTACACTAATAAAAGTTTCTGACCAATCTCAAGGAATAAGTACCAGGTAATATTAGGATTGAATTGATTGTTATCCAATGAGATAATATGATGTGTCATGTGTTTGAGGAAATCCATACAAATCTTAAGATCTCATCCTAGGTATTCTTATTTTTCATATTTTTTAGCTGAATTTTCAATATCAATCCAAGAAATTCACAAATATAATACATTGAGAGAATACTAGTTTGTACTACAACTTAAAATTCCAATCAATGAATTAGTTGGAATCCTAGGAGTTCAACCAAGGCATTCCAGGTTGGAAATCCAAGACTCACTCAAGGAAGGATGTACCTATAAAAGCGAGGTCAAGGATCATATAAAATAGTCAAGAATACGATAATAAGTGATCAAGGGGAAAGTGAAGTATCCATGCCATTTAAAAATTCAATTGATTCAATTTGTCCACTACTTTTAAAAGTGTCAAACCAAACACATCCGAGGGCGTTTTAGTTAAAATTATGGAATAGTTGTCAAGGAAATTTAATCATACACACCCTAAGGGGTTGTTTGGGTTAAGGTATTCAACCTCCAATGGTGTTAAAGGGTCTTATAGAACATGAATGGAAAGGTATAAGTGACTAATTATAGGTTTTGAAAACTTTAGGGGAAACAAAAGGAAAGTTTATTTTCCAACACAACATAACAATTTATAAACGTAGAGACTTTTAGGGAAAATTAATAGAGCACCTACCCAATCCATGTATAAGTATCCTAATCTGGTATTGTAATCATATTTGGGCTGGGACAAGAGACATCAAAAAATTAGACAAAAGCCCAAAAAATATGGCATATTATCTTGTATGGATATAACACCAAAGAAAACAAATAGAATCTAGGAAAGAAGGAAAATATACTGAGGGAGTTTTAAAGTGATATATGGAGAAGCAATTAGATGCCGAATGAGAGAGATACACCCAATAGATCAAAGGATAAGAGGGAGATCTATGAAAAAACTGTTGTAAAAAATGAGGGAGGATAATCGGTATTTTATATTTTAAAGGATAGTGCGGAAAGATTTAATTTTATAACACTATCAACAGGGTGAATGGTTCGATCTCATGGTTTTACAAACAGTGTTCACCAACTGTCTTGGAGAACTCAACCTCACATAGTTTAGGAAAATGATTATACAAATCATACACAAACTATGCATGGTGAACTTGAAATAAATTAAAAAGGTTACATGGTTTAGATACCCCATTCACATAGTTGAGCTGACCATTATCCTCCCTTTATGATCCGCATGGTTAGAAAAACCATGAACTAACCATGAAAATCATCTTGCTCCCCAAAAAACCTTAACTTCGTGCCCTCAAACCATTCATAAAGCTCTCATAACCTCTACTAATCCTAAGATTGATTCCATTTGTAGAAATATGAGAAGTTTGTAAAAAATAAAAAGGATATATACTTCTATGGAAAACAAAGATATTACAATATTGATCAAATATATTCTATCTCATGGATTTTTTTGTAATAATAGGTTCCAATGTATTTATATCTTCTCAAGTTATTTCTAGGCACTATTTTTTGATCAATTTATGTTGTAAGTTGTTATATCTTGATACACCCTTAGGAAATAAAGTGGATCATCTCCATATATTTCCAAATTTTCCTGTAGTAATTTATAGCTATGAACATCTATGGGATTTCATGATTTTTGTGATGACTAGATTTGATGTGATCTTTGTCATGGACTGGTTGACCATTTACTGGACACATAATAACTGCTATAAGAGATGATTACCCTTTACTATGGCCAAGAAAGATGTTTTTTAAATGGTGAATGGGATATTGGATTAGGTAGAATGGGACTAGAACTAGGTCAGTTTGGATCTATTATAGTGAAAATAATAGACATGATTCTTGTGGAAAATACGAAAGTAGATCCATTCTCTTTTCCTCATGTGGTAGAAAGTTACTAGGATATCTTTCCAGATGTTTTCTCAGGTATTCCTCTTGGTAGAGGAATTTATTTAGAGATCAAACTAATTCTAGTATCACAACCTATATTTATTCCTCAATATCATATGTAACCATTTGATTTAAAGGAACATAAGTCGAAACTGAAGTATTTATAGGTTTGAGGATATATAAGACTAATCAAATATCCTATGGATGCTCTATTTTTGTTTGATAAGAAGGTGGATGGTAGTATTAGGTTGTGTGTAGACTATAAAAATTTTAACCAAGTGAACATAAATAATAGATACCCATTACCAATGATTGATTAATTATTTGATTAGATGTAGGGATCTTGGTAGTTCTCTATGATTATTCTATGACCAGGTTACCACCATATTAATGTCAGAGAGGAAGATATTATTAATAAATTGTTTAGAAGTTGATACAAACTATATAAGTATATTTTAATTCCATTCGGGTTAAAAAATACATCTATGGTGTTCATGAATCTCATATACATGATCTTTTATCCATATATTGACTCCTTCATTATAGAGTTTTTTTATTATATCCTCACATAATCATAGGCCTCTAAGATAGACACTAGATATATGAAGATTGTGTTGAGAACACTTCAAACTCATTTGATCTATGCCAAGTTTTCAAAGTCTCACTTCTAGATATAGGAGGTACGTTTCCTTGGGAATGTAATCTATAAGGTTGGAATTTATATGGACCCAAGGAGGGTAGAGGATTTTATGTCATGGTGACCCCCTTGAAATGTGTTTGAGATTGGGATTTTCATTAGGTTGGCCAGATACTATTGATGATTAATTTAGGACTTATCCTGTTTGGTAGTGACAATGAATATGATTACTAAGAATGGGTGATGTTTGGGTAGATAAATCAGTTTGAAGAGGAATTCTTGGAGATAAAGAGGAAATTAATGACTACTCCAATCATGTAATTTCTAGAGTATAGGATTTAATATACAGTTTACTATGAAGCCTCAGTGTTGGTTTAGGGGTTATTATTATATAAAGGGATATGGTAGTGGCTTAAAAATCTCACCAACTATGAACCTAGGAGTGGAGCTACCCTATGCATGAATTTGAGTAGGCAGTTGTAGTTTATGCTCAAAAGAGTTATCACCATCATATCTTTGGTGATTGATTTTTTATATAAACAAACTATAATATCTCATGTTACAAATTCTCTCAAAGGTACTTAAATATCTGGTAGGAGTTTTTAGTGGATTATCTATATAAATTTTATATTTAAATGGATTATCCTTCAGGGAAAGATAATTTTTTTATAGGCTGTCTCAGTAGGAAAACATAGGACCATAGAGAGTTTCCTTATGAGGAGGAATATTGGTTTATGAGAATTTTGGAATAGTGATTAGTGGATGAATATTAAGGCCAATGGGTTATTACTTGTGATCCTTTAGTTATCATGTCTAGTTTTGTAGACTGGGTAAAGACCATTCAGGATTTGGATATCTAATTCTTAGTGATTTAATAATTCCTCACAAGAAGTAGCCTAGATTTATGATGGTTGATGGATGGTGAAAATGTAATTATTTTTTATGAGAGAGTTTCATTTCCAACATCCATGGTTAAATATCCAATGATGGACTCCCATTCCTCTAAGTGGGAAGTGTACTTAGGTTCGACGAAGATGTATCATGATATCAAGTGATGATTTTTGTTGTTGAGAAAGAAGAGTTACATTACGAACTTTATATCTCATTTCCTAACATGTTAAAGGATCAATATGGAGCATCAATGACTATGAGTATTTTTTTAAAAAAATCTCATTCCTATATAGAAGTGGGATGAGGTTATTGTGGAATTTTAAGAGGGATTCCCAGAACCCTAAGAACTCATGATGCTGCATGGGTGATAATTGATTGATTGATGAAATTGGAACATTTGTTGACAATATTAAAAAATAAATCTATAGATAAGTTAGTAAGGAATTATGTTAGTGAGATTTTATGAATTATTGGAGAACATTAAAGTATCATATTGAATAGATACATGTCTTTTACATCACAATTTTGGTAATTATTACAAAAGGATTTAGGGACTCAGTTAAAGAAGAGTATGAAATATCATCTATAAACCAATGGATAGTCCTAGAGGATGATCCAGATTTTATAGGATATGATTTGGGAATGCATTATATATTTTTGTGAAGCGTGATATGATCATATTACCTTTGTGTAATTCATGTATAATAAAAATTTCCAAGCTTCAATTTAGATGGAATCTTTTGTGTCTCTTTGTGGCTAGTCTTTTAATCCACCACTATTTTGGAATGAGGTGGGTGAGGCAGTTGTCATTGGGATATGTATAGTGAATGAGACCTTCTAGAGGGTTCAATTGATTAAGAAGTTTCTGGTTACATATTGTAGTAGAAATTGGTTGTATGTTGAGAGGAGGAGATGTATGTTATTAATTGAAGTTGAGTTTATTACTTTCATAAGATTTCTTTGTTTTACAAAATTTATATTTTATCTCATCTAATTAAATTCAAATTTTGTCTAACATAATATTTTTAATTTAGTTGTTTTTAATGTTGCTAATTTTATAATTATTTTTATATTTTTTACGTAATATTTGTTAATGAATATTATTATCGGTTTTGAATAAAAATTTAACCATCCAGGCAAGCCTCTTAGGTCAGCCCTACCACCAATCATAGAGGATGAATAGTCTACCCTAGGTGAGGAACACCCCTTGAAGCCTGCATAGAGGAAGGTTAATTTGTGATTGGGCCCGTGTATAAGGCTTGTTGGATCATTCCCATAGGAGCATATGGATTAGTACTTATAATCCCAATAGGGCATGATCTGTGCAGTGTATGATGTAGTGTGGGTGCTGATCCCCTACTGATAGCTCAATGGTGGGTTGGCGCATATTGGATTATATAGATGTGCATCATCTCATCACATATCCAATATAGGATAGTGAACATCTATCACTGTTCATCCATTCTAAAAATGTATAGATATTACCTTTTCCATCTGATCAGTTTCACATGAATCATTCGATCATCCAATTGATCTCCCTTGCCTCCACCAATCTCCCACGCATATCCTTTTTAAATTAATCTATCTTCTTCCTCAAGAAATTTTTAAGTTATATTGCTTGTTGGTGTTCTCTAAAGATCTTATTAATGAGGATTCCATGGTCAAACTAAGAGTGTTCATACCTTAAGGTTCAATTCAATCTTGACACTTACCCCCTTCACTGATAGATCATGTTTTTCCGATAGCATCTTCATTCTTCAATGATAGATATACTTTTATTTCATGATGGTAAATCCTTGTCATATGGTAGATCATTTTTCTATGGAAACACCATTTCTTTAGTGTCACATGAATCTTAGCTCCTTTCATAGTGGTTTCTATGGAATAAACCAAAACATTAGTTTCTTCTTTACTGTAGAATCTAATATTCAACATTGGTATATCATGTACCACTAGTAGATCTCTCATCACTAGTAGATCCTTTTTTACCAGTTGATGCTTCAAGTTTCTTGGTAGTTCTCTCTTTATCAGTTTCATAGTGTCATGATAGAATAAGATCATTATTCAATGAAGTTTCTCCATGCATGTTAGTAGAACTGTGTGTCCATCACCGCTAGATCAATTTTCACCAATATTTGAACAATATAACATTTAAATCCACTGGTAGATCACTATGTACCAATGGTATATCTTTCTTCGACTCAACTCCACCGATATATCAATCTTCCACTGAACAATGGTAGATAAATCAACCACTAGATATTTAAATCTATCGTTAGTTAAAAATAAGTTTTCTAAAAACTATATTTCTTATATTTTAAGTGATGTTATGAAAATAAATTTTTAGATAAATGTTCTGTTATATTTATTTTAAAATATAATTATATATTATTTAAAAAATGTTGTGAATATTTTTCTTGTACATATATACATGTAGTATATAAATTCTTATGATGCAATATTTTAAAAAAAATTACTATATTAATAGACTATAAGTTTATTCTGTTATTTATAACAATTTTATATTAATATTTATTAAGCAAATAAATAGTATGATCAGTCTTTGTTATTTAGCAGAAAATTTTCTGAAAAAGGTTATAGTAACATTATTTTATTATTATAAGCTAAAATGGGCCACGTAGATATTGGTTTTGATGATGCTCCTAGAATATATTAGGTTTAATAATGCATGATTAATTCATTATTGATATCTTCAAGGGACAAAAAAATTCCTATATAGATCACTCAAAATATTATTTTTTGTTGCAACTTTGACACAATTCTTACTAATCTCATCTGATAAAGAAACTACAATAACTTTTGTTCGTTGGCTATGATCATAGAAGAACATCAACATTCAACCTTCTTCCGTTCAAGTGACCAACTATCATCATGATTCATCATCTTTAACATATTTTGATCATATTTTGGTTTATTTTTTTATTTTCTCATCTTGTAAAATTTTATTTCTTATGTTTGTAATTATTTGAGTCTAGTTTATGAATTTAACAATCAAAATTAAGTCTTACATTGTCCCATTATTCCAAAAAAGGAAGCCTTGGTCATGACTCCTAATCAGAATTCAGGTCACATACTAGGTTTTGTCTTCTACAAAAAAATAGGGTTTGTCTCTGGATATTTGTAAAATACAAAGTCTTTAATTGGTTCTCAAACCTTTAAATGTGAGTTTCTTAGTGGGTACCAATATTTTCAAGGAGTAGATAAGGTTGAGGAGTGTACTTGGATCTTTGTGACCCAAACCACTATAAATATTTTTTTCTTTCATTTTTTTGATGCACTTCATTTAAATAACACTGCAATCACTATTGATATTTATTTTATAAACCTTTATTTAATTACTATAAAAGTTTTAAACAGATAATCAAACCCCTATAGTCATTATTTCTATCACCATCGATCCAAAAATTGGTATCAGTGGGTAATACCTTCCTTAAAGTAAAGTTAACTAGTTTTATTATTTTAATTTGATTAAAAAATTACTATGAGAAAGTATTTTAATTAAAAGGATATTAAGAGTATCTATTTTTTTTTCTATTATTTATTTTTATCTTTGTGACTACATAATATCTTAGAATTAAAAGTTTAAGGAATAAAAGAAAACGTTTCTTTTAAGTTAGTAGGTGTGAATGAGAATGAAGTATGGATTCCACAAAACCCCCCATTCTTCAATGGATGTAACTATGGATACTGAAAAGAAAAAATGGAAACCTACCAAAAACTTTTAAGTTTGGATCACTAGAATATCATGGATAAGTCATATGAACTTCCTAAAGTTGATCTTAAGAAATTTGTAGGTTAAAATATATTTTAAAATGTAAAGTTAAAAATATTTTGTACTGTAATATAAGTATAAGAATATATTTTCATGTTTAATATTGTATGAAATCCCATGAGATATGGAGAATAATTTAAGTGACTTACTATGGGACTGAAAATATAAAAAGAACCAAGCAATAAATACTCTAAGTAGAATTCTGGGACTTCAAGGTGGGAGATGAAGAATCCGTAAACTAGATGTTCCATCATTTTATAAGAATAAAAAATAGTATGATTGCTCTTGGAGATGTTTTGGATAACACAACTCAAGTAGAAAGAGTAATTATAGCTCTTCCAAAAAGATAAAATGAAAAGAATGTGTCAATCTATGAGAGTAAGAATGTTAAAGAATATTTATTATATGAACTAATAGGATCTCTATTAAGTTATGAATTAGAGTTCAATAACATTTTTGATGAGGAGTAAAAAAAAGAAAAGGTGTTGAATTTAAATATAATATTATTGATTATTCTAATGCTTCTGAGTCCGTGTTCTGATAAAGTGACAAGGAGATGTCTAAATCTAGTAGGATGTTTCTCAAGTTCATGAAAAAGGTGGAAATAAGTAGTTCAACAAGAAGTTTAGAATGGAAAATAGGAATGGTAATACCAATAATAATAATAATAATGTTTCATAATTAACATGTTTTTAGTGAAAGAAGAATGGGAACATAAGGATTGACCGCCGTAAACTCAAATATCCAATGAAATAAAGAGAAAAGATGCAAAAAAAACAAGAATTGTTTAGAGGTTGGGACTGATCATACAGTTCTTACTCAAGCAGTGATTCTAGAAGTGAATATGAGACATGGAATCTTTCCCTAATGGGTATAGAGTGCGAGGTAAATAATTCACTATTTACTCATTTAATAAATTCTAATTTTTTTGATCATAATGATTTATATAAAAATAATAATTAAAATGTTTCTAATTCATTTTCTAATTATGATTTTATGAATTCCAAAGTTAAATAACTGCTTAAAGAAAATAAAGAACAAAGAAATGATGGAGGTAGGATAATTGAAAATTTTACTAACTTAAAAATAAAAAATAAGAAGTTGATTAAATAAAATAAGAAAATAAAAATGGAATGAAATAATCTGAAAATATGTGTTTCAAAAATGATAAATCTAGATAGAATTATGATTCCGAGTTATTAAAACTAAAAGTGGAAAATTAAAAAGTTAAAAATTTATGGCAGTGAATGAAAAAGATCAATAAAGAAGATTTAATTTAGTTCTAGATGATATAACTAAAGTTGAAAATGATTTAAAGAAACATAAATAAAAAAATAATAAATTAATAAACATAGCTACTGAATCTAATGAGAAATTTTGTACATATTTATAAAATATTCAAAAATAGAATATGAATTTTAACAATGAAGTTGTTAATCTTAAAGAGAATTTATCTATTTTTGTTAAAGGTCAAGAATAATAGGATAAAATGATATATTTAATGAAACTAAACACCAATAATAATAGTTTTATTTATAATAATTTATCAACAAGTTCAAATAAAACTAACTTTTTTTTTCAGAATATCATGAAGAAGTATTTCTAGTGTAACCTATTTTAAATATAGAATGAAAAATAATTATTCCAATTATCGTTAACTGAGATGTAAAAAATCATTATGGGAATACAATTACTTTCATTTTTATAGATTTTTTTCTAATCACCTTGCTAATAAATTCTTTAAATCAATTTAGCTTCCATAATATTCTTCTACTAATCCGGTTGGAGCCATGTTAGCATCGGTACTAATTTTTTTAATATTAGGAAATATATCTTAAATGTTTCAAATACTCTTTGTATTGAGACAGTTCCTGCTCCAAGAACATGATAGGTGATATTTAAAAATTTTAATCATTTAATTTGTGTGAAGGGGTTCTTGTCACATTTAGAGACAAATTTAATGGTCACATTAAAGGTATTGGTGAAGTTTTTTGAAAATAGTTATTATTTCAAAAATAATTATATATACTTGGTTTAAAATATAATCTTATAAGTATATCATAGTTATGTGTGTGACACCCCAGAAAACTAAAGGAAGAACCTTGTATTCTATAGCATGTATGACAAGCAACACCATGCGTGTAAGGTAATATAATATCTAGATACATTATAATATATTTACTATTTAAAATATATTCTAGGTAATTTAATGTATGAAACACAGAGTTAGCGTGCATTACATGCAAGAGATAACTTCCTATATTGCTCTTGCTATATGCATGACCGTGTTTTTTCAAAACAAAAATTTTCTATTATAATTATTTAAATAAGATATTTATAACCTAGCCGTTAAACTTTTTATATAAATAAATATTTTTTAAATATTAGTTATAATGTTTTTAATAATGAAAATTATATCTTTTTGTAAAGTATTCACATATTTAGAACTACTATTTTCTTAAAAGAACTAATTTTTATATCATATAAAAAATAATAAAATCAATTTTTTCTACATTTATAAATTTAATTTGGTAAAATAAGATTCATTTTTGAATTTGGTATATCAAAATTATATTAGGGTGAAGTTTTTGACTTTTCTAAAAACTTTCAACTTTCAATGAAAAGTGAAAAATGACGAATTTTGTTTAAAAGCCGACTTTTTCAATTATTTTAATTTAAAATGATTTTAAAGTCAAAATAGATAAATAATTCATATATTTACCCAATTTATTTCATTGGAATAATTTTTATAATAAAATTAAATATAAAAATTCATTGAACTTTTTTGAAATCTCTTTTACCCACCTTTTAGCCACATTTTCGTATTAGCATTAAATGCAATTTTACTGCTTCTGTGAATTTAATTTTGAAAATCCGATATACATGGTTGTTATGTGGGTGAAAAATGTGGTCTAATAGGATCAAAATATTTTTTGGTGAATAGTAAGTTTTGAATTATATTTACCAAAGTTAAAGGTAGATAAAGTAATTAAAGATAAAAATAATATTTTAATAATATAAAACTACCCCAAAACTTGTCCTAATATTATTTTATGAGTTATGGAAGACCAAGAAAACCCATGGGACACAAAGTTATCCTTTTAAAGCCACTTGGGTGTTATTAAGACAATTATATATTTAATTTTAAGTAATAGCCAAAATATCATAAGCATGAATCTTATTACTAAAAAATTGAAATACAGGGTTATATAAAAGATCTATTAGAATATAAATAGTCATTAGAAAGATAAAAATTTTACCTAAATCATGTAAATTTATTTATAATTTTTATACATTGTATAATTAAATTTATTTATGACACAATGATGATGTAGTAATTTCTTTATTAATGAAAAAAAATCAAATAAATTATATTATAAATATTAAAATAAATATTATTTTATATCATTTTTCCATAAACGAATTTAATAAATGAATATGAAATTTTAGGGGTATGTTAATTTATTTTTTTCAAAATTATATTGGTGTATGTATTTTATTAAACTCAATGTTATCAATAGTATCGAAATTGATACTTATGATATTTTATGAAAATAATATTTAATTAAATGATTTAAAAATCATAAAAAAATTTAACTAAGTAAAAGAGGAATATATATGGTCTAAAATATCACAAATTTTCCATTTATTGTGAAATTGAAACTTGATAATAAAAAAATACATCCTCTTAGTATAGAAAAAGTGTCTACCATGCTTAAAATTAAAATGGGCAAATGAATGGTTAATAAAAAATAAGTATTAAAATAACACAAAAAATATTATAAATTATATTTTTTGATGGGATTAAAACCTTATATCATATTATATTTGAATACATAGACTTTGGTGGTATTATAATGTATATAGAATTTATTATAAATTAATATTTTGAGAAATTCCAAAAGTTCTTCTCACATTCATTATAAAAGGACACATCCTACCTCACTTAATCACACTACTTTGAGCCTTATAGCTCGAAAAAACCATGACCAAATAATCTCCCAACTTACCTCCCATAATCATAAAAGTATCACTTATGGTAGATATCCTCCCAAGGAATCCTTTTTGTATAAACCAAAAGAAGTTACATGACTAAGAGGTAACACCTTCTCTCATGCTTTCTAGTTTCATTTCCATTATAGACTCCCTTTACTCTTATTATTATATGATTACATAAAAAAAATTATCCTAAATATAATAGTATTTTTTCATACTAAATTTTATACCTACACTTACACACACCTCATTTTAATGGCAATGAAAAAACTGTTTCTGTGTACGGCGAACTACTATGTCACAAAATGATGATTGTTCAATTTTCCCCTACCACATCTCATGGTGTACATTATTATGAAAAATATATTTATATATGATAGATATTATATTTATATTATCTCTATGCTTCTATAATTTTTTATTTAGAATATACCTTTATTCTTTCCATGTTGTGTAAATACGATAATTTCGTTTGAGAAAGTGTGGACTACCACCCCTCAAAGCGATATGACTCGTTCATGACATATATGGAACATATAAAGAATGGATTTAATAAATATACATAAAATATAAAATATATATATTATAATGTAATTATAATATACATATGTTTCATTTAATTTTAATTATTTTAATACAACAATGAAATGAAGGTAGCATTCATGCGTACGTACGGCCTACCGTCACCATGAATAGTACACTTCATTTATAATCTATAAATATTATGGAATACTATAAATAAATATGTACTAAATATATAAGTCTATTTAGTCATGTTTTACATTATTTATATGATGAAACCATCATATATTTAATAATAACACCAAACAACAAGTCAAAACATACTTGAGAAAACTAGGTAATTAACACCTAAAATAGTTAAAATAATGAAAATGTGTTAACAACTGGGTAATAAAATATTGTAAGAAATTAATAGATTGTATTATAAAACAATGTATTTTTGTGTTATTAGTTAGAGAAATATTTTAAAGAACTATAAAGGAGTATAAATACCACACAAGAAAAAGGAAGGATACATTAAGGATTCTCGTCTCACTTTTTACATCCGTGAGATAAATGTCATAATCACCACTTACTTATTTTGTGTTGTACCTACTGACCATTTTGATATATTATAAAATTAATTAATTTATATTATATTTATTTAGATGTTTCATTTTATCATTATCACTTTTGGATCTTTTGATTCATGTGTAAGGGATTTTGTCTCAATTTCATTTCATTGAGGCATATTGCATTATTAGGAACCTAGTTTCTCTTATATGGTGTATATATTTCCACTGTATTTTATATATCATGAATCACATTACTCTCATTATATTATAAATTTAATTAAATATTAATCCTTCATGTGTATATGATTTAAATTTATTATAATTGGTATAGTATACTTTGTGATTTTTAATGATTATTTTCCTTAAGACTAATCCCAATAATCTCTCAATGGAATTTACATTCGAGGAAATTTTATAACCATTGTTAAATAAAACCTTTCATCATTATCTGGTTATTCATAACCATTTTCATGTATTAGTACCATTTCTCCACTCTTTAGTACTAATATGGTTTAGAAAATGTTTTTTTTAGAAAAATAGACTTTATTTCTCTCTTTAGTCGGAGAACCTATTTTCTTCTACAATCCCTTTTCATCTTAAAATGATTTTGTAAAGAATTTGTTTTCCCTTTATGTGTTTTGAAAAGTTTCTCGATGGAATATTATTGTCAATTTTTAACAAGGAATTTTTCTTACCTTTTTCCCGTTCAAAAGGAATATTCTTTTTACATCATATAGCATGAAGGGATTTATCCGCTGTCATTTCTTTGAAGCCTCCTTTTTAGGTTTAAATGGTTTATTATTTTAAAAATGTTTTTAAATGGGATTTTAAATGAAAAATATTTTCAAAAGTTTTTTCAAAATAAAAGGATATTTTCATCATGTATATTTTTAAAAGTTATTCTTTTATTTCATAAATGACCGCAACCCTATATTTTAACCCAGATGTGATTTATTGTATTGATACCGTCCTTATTCTTCCTCTGGATGGTTTATTATTGATTTGGAAAAGGATGGTATTCAAATTAATTTCCTTGATTTATTATCCCTCTAGAAATATTTAATATTTTATGATCATCGAACATTGAATTTCCCCTTATTATCCATTTCATTTTACAAAGATATTGATATTGTCTAAACTGTATACCATTATACATATAGTGCATAATTTTAAAGTCATTTGATTAATTGGGGAATTATTGATAAATCCATATTACTAATTCCACTTGCTTATTTGATAAGGAAAATTATTTATTTTGGTTATTAAATATGAGAAATTATTTGGACTGGAAATGATGGGGTGAACCTAGAATTTATATAGATCCTCAACGCATCAACATGTTCTCATAAGAACAATAATTGCGCAAATAGGTTTAAGCCCTTATTTTAAAACCATCTTGTGAAATCTCTTGATGTTAATAGGTCCTTATGTGCCATAGACATGACATCCATTAAGAAATAATTTCCCTCATAGTATTTTTAGTTATTATTCGTCCATGAGATTTTGCATCGATATATCTATGGATACATTTAATTTTAGGTCATTAGTTAATGGGATGTGTTTTAGTTTCATACCTTTCCATATTTATTTTTACTTATCTAGTTATTCAAATGACATTTATTTCAAGTTATTCCTTTGCCATATTGTTTATTCAGTTCTTTGACAGTCTGTTGATTACATGGTATGTGTGCTCAATTATTTTCCATGCCAAAATTATTACTCTCATTGAATCATTATTAAATACGCTATATTTTGACCTTACTAAGAATTTGAGCTCACCATTTTTATGTTTCTTTCAGTAGGAATACAAGAAGTATACTATTAAAATATGTAGGAATATACTAGATGGATTAGATATCATGCTCAAAATTTTACGTTTATAAGAAAAAAATATATTTTAATTAGTGAATTCATTTGTAATGCAATACTTATTTATGTATCTAGTTCACCAATAATACTAAACCAATCGGTCCTTCATAGATTTATTACTTGTAATCATGCCAATGTAATTGATAGAAGACACTGAGTTCAGGCTATCTGGGGTCAGGTCACTACTTTTGGTATCAATGGATGTTTAGTAGAAACCTTGGGAACTAGATTTATGAAAACATAGTTTAGATAACATAACCCTAAGATAGAATTTTATGATAAGTATATAATAACACCCAAGTATTTTGGTAAAATATATATTATGTGGGTATTCCTAGAAATACATCCCTACCTGGATGCTATAAGTGGATGTGGTTCTGGAATAAATGTACATAGGAGTAACAACTCTGACACGGTATTCTGGGCCTGACTCAGGGTAACTTGGTACAAGATAACGAGCCTTAATACACCCCTAGTTTGGGACTCCTGGGGGATATTATTAGGATAATCCACATTTTATTTATAAACCATTATAAAGGATTTGAATAGATAATGATAATAAATAACCTTGGTTAGAAAGAATGTGTTTTAGATTGAATATAAGGTTTCAAGATTAGAAATCAAAAAAATGATGTTATGGATAATCCTTATACCAATGAACGACCTATGTCGAAATAAAATGGATGAAGTATTAAGGTTTTATTAAAAACCTTAGTTAAAAGTATATTTAGAGATAAACTAATTTCAAGGCGTCCATCATATTTATTTTTGAAATTATATTAATTTGGTTTTAGAAAACAACAACATGTAATCCGAGTGACAAAAAATCATATCCGGCAAGGTCGCGGGTCTCAAACCCATGACCGAAGGATGATAAGGGTTTCACGCCAAACGCTAACCTACGCAATGTCTTTGTTATTTTTTTTTAATTTTTTTAGTTAATCAATTTGTTGAATAAATGATAATTATGAACCAGTAGTATCACTTTTGAGTATTAGGGATTATTATATTTACCATATTAGTTTTGGAAGATATTTATGGACAAATAGTTATACTTTTCACTCCTATAATCCTTTAAAAGTTTATTTTAGTTCATCTAGAATTAAAAAAAATAATATATATATATATATATATTCATTATTTGTATTTAATTTTTTATGAATGAATTAATATTTTATCTAAGAAAAACCAAAATTTAGGATTGTTCACATGGAATTGAAACCTATCAAGTAAGAATATTTTGTTATATTATTGGTTAGTAAAATAATTACTAAACATTAAGAAAATTATAAAAAATGTATTGTCCTAATTTATTAATTTTTATTGAACCAAATCATATCAGATTTATGGATTTGAGGCCCTCATATTTCCATTGATCAATTAGTTGTTTGAGATTAATGACCTTATTCATTACCTATAAATATTTATTATTTTCCTCCAAGTATGTATCATTACTTGAAACTATTTTTCCCCTACTTGAAGACCTAATTACATGGTAGTCTATGTGAGCTTTGTACATTCCATACTCTCTTTTATAGAGTATGTATTATGAAATCATCTACCGATGTGGGATTTCAATATAGGGATTATCAAAAAATATATTACCAAGATCAAGTTTAAATTGCGAGGATGCAATTTAATTAAGGTGGGGAGAATGTGACGCCCCAGAAAACTAAAGGAAGAACCTTGTATTAGATAGAATGTATGAAAAAACACCAAGAGAATAAGGAAGTAAAATATATAGATACATTATAATATATGTAATATTTAAAACAAATTCTAAATAAGTCAATACATGCAACACTGAGTTAGCATGTGTTACACACATGAGCGACCTTCCTCTATAGCTTGTGTTGTACGCAAGACTGAGTTTCTTCAAAGCAAAAATTTACTATTATAATTATTTAAATAAGATATTTATAACATATAAATTAAACTTGTGATATAAATAACTACTTTTTAAATATTATTTATAATGTTTTTAATACTGATAAATATATCTTTTTGTAAAATCTTTATATGTTGTAAAATACAATTTTCATAAAAGATAATTTTTATGCCATTTTGTGAAAAATAAAAAAAATTAATTTTAGACAAATTTAGAAATTGAATTTGGTAAAATAGGCTTAATTTATTAATTTAGTATATCAAAATTATCTTAGGGTAAAATTTTGGAATTTTTATGAAAACTTTCAATTATTGATGAATAGTGAAAAAACACAACATTTTTGTTTAAAAACTGAATTTTCAATTATTTTAATTTTAAATGATTTTAAAGTAAAAATTGATAAATAATATATATATTAACCCATTTTAGGTCATTTCAATCATTTTTATAATAAAATTAGATATAAAAATTCATTGAACTTTTTTTAACATCTCTTTTGCCTGCCCTCTAGACACATTTTGTGTTAGTATTAAATGAAATTTTATCACTTCCATGAATTGAATTTCAAAAATCCAATATACATGGTTATAATAAAGGGGAAAATTTTTGTTTTATATGATAAAAATAATTTTTGTAGAATAGTAACTTTTGAATTTTATTTACCACGATTAAAGGTAAATAGGGTAATTAAAAGTAAAAATAAGCATTTAATAATATAAAACTACCATAACACTTGTCATAATATTATTGGATGAGTTATGAACGAAAAAAAACAACTCTTAGGACATATATTTGTCCTTTGGAAGAAACTTGTGTGTGATTAAGATAGTAATAACATTTAATTTTAAGTATTGGAAAAAATAATAAAAACATGACTCTTATTACTAATTTTTTTTAATATGGGGTAATATAAGAGATATATTAGACTATAAATATTAATTATATATATAATAAAGTAACTACAACATGGTAATTTATTTATATTTTTTAGACATTAAATAATTTAATTTATTTATGACACAATGATAATGTATTAATTACTTTATTAATGAAAAAAAATCAAATAAATGATATTAAAAAGATTAAAATAAATATTATTTAACATAATTTATGACATAAAAGAATTTTATAAAATAAAATGACATGTTATGGGTATTTTAAATGATTTTTAGAAGTTATCTTACTTTATTTATTTTATTAATGTCAATGTTATCAATAGTATCAAAATTGACGCTTATGATATTTTATGAAAATAATATTTAATTAAATTATTTAAAATGAATAAAAATATTAACTAAGTAAAAGTTGAATACATATTTCTAAAATATCATAAATTTTTCATTTATGGTGCAATTGAAACTTGATATGTAAAAATTACATCCTCTTATTATAGAAAAATTGTTTACCATGGTTAAAATAAAAATGGGTTAATTAAGGGTTAATAAAAAATATAAGGTTTACAATAACACTAAAAATTGGCTAAATTCTATTAGATGATTTGATTACAACTTTATCTCGTATTATATTAAAATAAATTAACTTTTTTAGGTATTATAATGGATATTAAATTTATTATAAATTAATCTTTTGAGAAATCCAAAAAAGTGCCGCTCACCTTCATTATAAAAGGACAGATCCTCCCTCACTTACTCAAACCACTTTGGTAAATATAGATCGACTGAAAAATTCAAAAATAATCTCCCAACTTCCCTCCCATTATAATATAAGTCTCACTCAGGGAAAAATTCTCTCAAGGAATCCTTTTGGTATAAACCAAAAGAAGTTACCCGATTAAGAGGCAACACCTTCTCTCATGCTTTCTAGTTTCATTTCCATTATCCACTCCCTATACTCTTCTTATTATATGATTATATAACAAAAACAGTATCCTAAATATAATAGGATGTTGTTATGATAAAGGTTATATCTACACTTACACACACCTCCATATAATGGTAATGAACATACTGTTTCTGTGTATGGTGAACTACTGCCTCACGAAATGATGATTGTTCAATTTCCCGTACCACCTCTCATGGTGGCCATTATGAGGAAAATTATATTTATATATGATATATATTATATTTATATTGTATATTTTCTTCTATAATTTTTATTTTGAATATAAATTTATGATTTCCATGTTTTTTAAATATGATAATTTCGTTTGAGGAAGTGTGGACTACCACCCCCTCAAAGAGATATCACTCGTTCATTCCATACATGCATCATATAAAAGATGGTTTTAATAAAAATAAATAACATATATAAAATATATGTGATAATAAAATTATAATATACATATTTATCATTTAATTTTAATTATTTTAATACAATAAAGAAATGATGGTAGCATTCATACGTATGTACGACCTACCGTCTCCATGAACAGTTACGTTCATTTAAAATATCTAAATATTATGGAATTTTATAAATACATATGTACTGAATATATAAGATGATTTAGTCATGGTTTAAATTCTAGATATTTTTAAACCTTGATATATTTAATCATAACACCAAATAACAAGTCAAAATGTGCTTGAGAAAACTAGGCAATTAACACCTGAAGTAGTTAAAATAATAAAAAAGTGTTAAAAAATGGGTAATAAAATATTGTAAGAAAAGAATATATAATATTATGAAAAAGTGTATGGTTATGGTATTATTTAGTGACATATTTTAAACCACTATAAATATTTCTAAATACCACACAACAAAAAGGATACGGTAAGGATTCTCATCTCACTTTTTATATTCGTGAGATAAACGTCATAATCACCACTTACTTATTTTATGTGGTGTACCTACTGAAAATTTTGAGATATTATTACATGAATTTAATTATATTCATTTTATTTAGATTTTTCATTTTATGATTATCTCTTTTGGATCTTTCTGTTCATGTGTAAGGGATTTCGTCTCAGTTTCATTTGATTGAGCTATACTGTATTATTATGCACCTAGTTTAATTTATATGGTGTATATACTGCCACTAAAATTATATATCGTGAATCTCATTAATCTCATGATATTATAACTTTCATTCAATATTAATCCATCCTGAGTCTATTATTTAAAATTTTTCAATTTGTTATGGGATTCTTTGGGATGATTAAATATTATTTTCCTCAAGACTAATCCTAATGATCTGTCAATGGAATTTACATTAGAAGAAATTATATAACCATTGTTCAATAAACTCTTTCATTATTATCTTTTTATTAATGACTATTTTCTAGTATTAGTACCATTTATCCTCTATTTGGTACTAATATATTTTAAAAACTATTTTTAAGAAAACTTTACTTTACTTCTCTATTTAGTCAGAGAACCTATTTCTTCTAAAAACCCTTTTCATCATAAAATGATTTTCAAAAAGAAAATTTTTGCCTTTTTTTATTTTACCAAATTTCTGGATGGAATATTCTTATAAGTTTATGAACAAGGAATTTTCTTAACTTTTTACCATAAAAAAGGAATATTCTTTTTACCTCATATGAAATGAATGGATTTATCCACTGCCATTTCTTTGAAGCTGCCTTTTTGAGTTTAAATGGTTTTTTTTAAAATTGTTTTAAAAGTTATTTTCAATGAAAAATATTTTCAAAAGGTTTTTAAAAATAAAAGGATATTTTCATCAAGAATATTTTTAAATGTTATTGTTTTATTTCATAAATGACAAAAACCCTCTATTTTACCCGAGATGTGATTTGTTTCCTTGATACCATCCTTATTATTCCTTCGGATGTTTTATTATTTATTTGGCCAAGGATGGTATTCACATTTTCTTCCGTTATTTATCTTTCTGCTAGAAATTTTTAATCTTGTATGATTATTGAAATTCTAATTTCCCCTTATTATCCATTTCATTTTACATGGATATTGATATTGCATAAACCATATACTATTATACATACAATGCCTTCTTTGACAGCAACTTGATTAATTGGGGAATTATTGATAAATACATATTAGTAATTTAATATGGTTATTTGATAAGGAATATTATTTATTTTTGTTATTGAATATGAGATATTCTTTGGACTAGAAATAATGGGTGGATCACAGACTTTATATAGCTCTTCAATGCATCGATAGGTTCCCCTGAGAAAAATAATTCCACAAATGGGTTTCTAACCTTATCTTTAAACCGTATTCTGAAAGGTCTTGATGGTAATAGGACCTCATGTTCCTTATACATGACATTAATTAAGAAAGAATTTCCCTCATATTAGTTTTAGTTATTATTCATCCATGAGATTTTGTGTCGGCATATCTGTAAAAATATTTCATTTCATTTTATTAAATAATGTCATTTTTTTAGTTTCATACCTTGCGATATTTATTTTTCCTTATCTAGTTATTTTATTGGCATGCATTTCCATTTATTACCTTGCCATATTTTTTATTTAACTCCTTCATATTTGTTTATTACATAGTAAGTGTGTTGAATTATTTACCATGCCATAATTATTACTCTAATTGATTTATTATTACTTATACTATATTTTTCCCCTACCGAGCATTTGATCTCACCCTTATTATGTTTTTTCCTTAGGAATCCAAGAATAATACTATTAAATATATGAATGAATATATGAGATGGATTAGAGATCAACCTCAAAGATTTAGGTTTAGAAGGGAAAAATATGTTGTAATTAGTGTATTAATTTTAATGAAATACTTATTTATGTATCTAGTTTAACAATACTACTAAATCGATCTGTCCTTCAGGGATTGATTTTTTGTAATCATGCCAATGTAATTGATAAAAAACATAGACTTTAGGCTATCTGGGGTCGGGTCGCTACAATGTGATGATATTTTAAATATTAATTTTAAAAATGATAAATTTATTATTTTGAATAACAAATCATCTTTATTTTTTCAAATAGAAACGAAAATGTATTAACTATTTATTTATTTGATCTAAACAAACAAAAGGTTATGTGTTTGAATAATGTTGGAGCATATGAAATAATGTGGAATAGAAGGCTTGGGCATGAAAATTTCATACTATTGCAAAAAATGTCAAAGCATGAACATGTTCTAGAAATTTCAAAAAATTACATACAAGTATGTACTCTATGAGTGATTCCTTTCTAAAAGGTAAGAAACATAAATAAATATTTAAATATATAAGTGATGTTAGTACTACTATATATTTAGTACTATTATATATTGACTTAGTTGGACCTAAACAATCTGTTAGTTTTGGTGGTAAGAATTATGTATTTATAATTGTAGATGATTAGAGTAGATTATTATGAATTTATTTCTTATCCCATAAAAATTAAACCTTAACAAAATTCTATACTTTCTGTAAGATTATTGAAAACTTCAAAAATATGTCAATAAAATGTATCATAAGTGATAGAGGTGATGAATTTTGGAATTTTTAATTTGAAAAATATTGTAAAACAAATGGATATAGAAATTTATTATCATCCCCTAAGACGCTATAAAATAATGGTGTGGAGGAAATAAATAATAGATTTATTTAATAAATGTCTAGGTCAATGATTATGGAATTTAGTGTACATAAATATTTGTGTGAATAAGATGTTAATATAACATTCCATGTTTTAAATTAAGTTTTAATTATACAATTTCTAAATAATACCCTATATGAATTATTTGAAGCGTTTAAACCTAAAGTTGGATATTTTAAAGTATTTGGTTGTAAAGTCAACATCTTAAATAAAAAATATAATTTAGAAAAATTCAATTCTAAATATGATAAAGGGATATTATTAGGATATTACAATTATAAAAAATATTATAGAGTTTTAAATAATAAAACTTTAGTTTTTGATGAATCAATTCATGTTACGTTTAATGAAAACAATTATAATAATCAAGATTCTGAATAAAATAAAGAAAATGATGAATTTATAAAATTTAATTTTGGTGGAGATACTGACCAAGATAACGAGAATTCATCAGTTAAGCAGGAGAATACCTCTTCTCAAAACGATACTAAGGAATCGAAAACACATAAAATCATCATATTGAAAAAGTAATTGGTAATTTAGAATCTAGTTTAAAAATGAGAAAATATGTTTACTTTACTGTAAAAACATTGCTTTTGTTGTATATTTTTTTCTTGTTAATATATATAATTCATTAATTGATTCAAATTGGGATAATGCAATGCATGGTGAATTAAATTAATTCAAAAGGAATAAAGTGTGGGATTTAGTTGTTTTACTGGAAGATATACCAAGAATAGGAACAAAATGGATTTTCACAATAATATGGATGAATATGGAAACACAGTTAAAAATAAAGCATGATTAGTAGCTCAAGGTTATTCCCAAGAAGATGGAATTGACTTTGAATATTACTTTTCTCATGTTTATAGGTTGGAATCAATTACAATTATATTTTCCTTTTCTAGTTTTCAAAACATTTAATTATTTCAAATGGATGTAAAATGTTCCTTTTTATATGGAACAATTTTAGAAGAAGTCTCTGTAAAAAAATTAATTTTGAAACTAAAATGTTTACAAATCATGTTTTTAAACATAATAAAGATTTATTTGGTCTTAAGAAATCTCTAAAACCTTGGTATAAAATAATAAAATAATTTTTACTAAAACATGATTTTTTAAAACTTAAGGTTGATCTAATCATGTTTATAAAAGGAGTTTCAAATTATACACCAGTTATACTGATTTATGTTGATGATATAATATTTGGATTAATAAATTATTTAATTTGTCAAGTGTTTTATAAACTCATTAAATGTGAATTTTACATAAGATTAATGTGAGAACTAAAATATTTCCTTTGTCTACAAATTAATAAAAGGAAATATGGAATTTTATTAAATCAATATAAGTATGTTAAAGAAGTAATAAAAAGGTTTGGGATTGATTCTAGTAAGATAATGAAAACAACAATGAGTACCAATTCAAAATTTTACTTGGATGAATCAAGGAAGATAGTTAATATTAAATTATTTAGAGTCTTGGTAGGTAGTTTAATCTATCTCACTACATCTATACTATAAATAATATTCTTAGTATGTTTGTGTGCTAGATTATAGTCAAACCCTAAATAAAGTCATCTTAAATATGTTAAATGAATAATTAGATATATCAAGGGTAATATTTTTACTGGATTATTTTATTCTAATAAGAATTGTTTTGATTTACCATCTTACTCTAATTATGATATTGGAGGTTGTAGACTTGATCACACAATCACTAAAGGTATGTGTCATTTTCTAGAAAAAAGTTTAATTTCATAGAGTTATAAGAAACAACTTTTATGTAGCTTTAAAAACCCTTGAGACTGAATATATTGATGCTTCTAATTTTTTTTCACAGTGTATATGGAAAAACAAACCATGTTTGATTTTAATAGTCTCTTAGATAAATTCAAAATATTCTGTGATAACTTTAGTGCTATTTAAATTTCTAAAAACCCACTACAACACTCTAGAAAAAACACATTGATGTAAGATTTCATTTTCTTAGGGATCATGTAAATAAAGGTTATATCTATTTATAATTTTTTCATACTGAGAAACAATTGGATGTAATTTTTACTAAACATTTAGATTTTGTTAAATCTAATAAAATGAAGTTTTAATTTTTGATGCTATAAGATTAAAATTACTGTTTAGTATAGTTATTGTTTTGATAAAAATATTCCTTTTTTAAATATTCCTCTTTTTTAATTACTAGAATACTTTAACTATCTATTAAATATTATGAAAATATATTACTCTTTTTTTAAGTAGTGTATTTTTGATTAAAAGAGTGACTGTTTTTAAATATTATTTTCTAATGTAATTTTTTATAAATTTCAAAAAAGGGGAGATTATTTTTGAAAATTTAAAAAACGTTTTTTTAATTTACAAAAAAGAGGGAGTTTATTAGTAATTGAAATTGAGTTTAATACTTTAAAAAGATTTATTTTTGTTGAAAAATTAATGTCTTATCACACTTTATAAATTCAATTTTTTAAATAATCATTTTCATTTACTTGTTTTAATATTTCAAATTGTTTAATGATTGTTATATATTTTTTACTTAAGGTTTGTTAATGATTATTAGTGTTGAATTTGAGTAAAAATTATCCATACCCAAAAAACTCTTAGAATTTTCCAACTACCACTCATAGGGGACCAATGGTTTAACTCATGGGAGGAAAAACCCTTGAAACCGACACAAAGGTCATTTAGTATGAGACCAGACCCATATATAAGGACCATTGGATCATGCCTGAAATAGCTAATGGACTGGGACATGTAAGCCCACCAGGTCATGGCCTATGTAGTGTATCATAGGGTATGGGTGCTAATCTCCCACTAATAGGTCTATTGTGGATTGAGACTTTTTGAATGATATAGAGGTGTATCACCACATCACATATCCAATTTGGGACATTGAACAACTATAATTTTTCATATGATGTAAAAATATACAATTATTACCTTGATTGTCTGATAGGTTTCACCTGAACCATCAAACCATTCAATTGATCTACTACACCACCACCTATCTCCTACACATATCATTTTTAAATTAATTTTTCATCTTCCTCTAGTTATTTCTATGTTTTATTGTTCATTGGCATTAACTGATGCTTACTTAATAGACTTAATCTGGTTGAATTGAATGTTTTCTTTCCAAATGGTTCAAGTCAAGCTTGATGCTTATCCCCTGTAATGTTAGATCAATGTTTCACCAATAGTAGATTCATTATTCCATTGTAGATCTCCTACTATTTCATTATGGAATATCCTTGTTTAAACATAGAACATGTTTTAACGAAAGCACCATTTCTTCAGTGTCACACGACACTAAGATCCTTTCATAGTTATTGTCATGGAATTAACCACAAAGGTAGTTTCTTCTTAACTATATCATCTACCATTTGACATAAATAGATTATGAAACATCTTTATATATATCTAATAGTTGACTATTCTAGAACTAGTATATCTCTCATAATTAGTAGATCCTTATTTCATTGGTTGTTGCGACAAGTTGCATGGTGGTTCTCTCTTTATTGATTTCAATGTATCGTGAAAGTATCATCTCATTATTCATTGAAGTTTCTCCATTCACATGAGTATAACTATGTTTCCATTTCAGGTAAATCACTTTACACCAATGTTGGATCAATCGACCCTTGGAAATCCATCAGTAGATTAATTTTCACCAATAGTAGATCTCTATACCACTCGACACCACCAGTAGATCAATCTACTACTGAAAAAAATGGTAAATAAATCTACATCCAGGTATTTAAATCTACTATTAGTACAAAATAAGTTTTATAAAAATTTTATTTCTTATATTTTAAGTGAATTTATTAAAATAAATTTTTATATAAATTTTTTATTATATTTTTTAAATATAATTATATGTTATGTAAAAATAATTATGATCATATTTCTTATACATATATACATGAAATATATATATTATTATGATAATCTGTTTTAAAACAGTTATATTTTCTTAATAAACTAAAAGTTTATTCAGTTCTTTTTAACTATTTTATATTAATATTTCCTGAAGAAATAAAGAGTGTGATTTTTTTTCAGCATAGAATTTACAAAAAATGCTAAATGTAACATTATTTTAATTTTACAAGATAACAAGTGGCATGCATATATTAGTTTTCATGATGCTCCTAGAAGATATTTGTTTTAATTATATGATATTAATTCATCAGAGATATCTTGAAGGATAAGAAGAATTCATGTATAGATCATTTGATTGATTATTTTATGATAAAACTATGACATAATCCTTACTTCTCTCATCTGATCAATAAAATATTGCGACTTCTGTTCCTTGGTTGTTATACTAGTAGAACATAAGTGTCCAACCTTCTTCCATTAAGTTGATCAAAGATCATCAAGCTTCATCATGTTCAACATCTTTTTATAATCTACTGTGTTCTTTTTATTTTTTATTTTCTTAATGTAATATTTTCTTTATTATATTTGTAATTCTTTGAGTGTGGTTTATGATTTTCCTAATCAAAATCATGTCTAGAATTATCTGGTTATTCCACCACCAAAAAGGAAGTTAGAGTTGTGACTCCTGATCAAAATTATATCCATAAACGAAGTTAGATATAATTTAAAAATACTAGGTTGTTCCAATGTATATTTATAAAAGGAAGAGTATGTAACTGGTTCTCACACCTTTGAAAATGAGGTTCTTAGTGGGTACCAATCTTCTCGAGGAGTAGAGAAGGTTGAGGACTATTCTTGGATCTTTGTGATTTGAGCCACTATATATAATTGTGTTATTTTATTTTATTTCTAATACAATTAATTTCAATAACACTACACTCACTGTATATCTTTATTTTATAAAATTTTATAGATTTATGATAAAAGTTTGAAACGAATATTCATGTAATGACCCAAACTTTTATTAATAAAAATTCCTCTTGATATAATTAAATGTATTATTATGTAAAATGGTTATATAAAAAATATAAAATTAATTGGTTTTTTGTTTTTGGATTTTAAAATACCACTAAGAATTGTTACCGATGCTAATATAGCCATTGAACAGTGATCACATGATTAGTATAAATATATGACTTTAACAAATCAAATTTACTCAAAAAAAGGAAGAGATGGCCTCATCCAGTAGAATTTCTCCATAAGAAGAAAATTGTTTGGAACTAGGGAAAGGTGGTAGCATCACTGGGATTCCATATTTACCAAGACCAAGTTGAGCTTCAACACGTTAAGCTTGAACGGAACAACATACAGGATAAGTGGAAGTAAATAGAGATTACAACCTCAGTGATGTTATCCGAGCATCCCCAAGAGTCTGTCAACAATGCCAACCTTACCATTATACGGGTGTTATAAGGGGTTATGTAACAAGACCCTAGAACTATTATTGTGTACATTATTTTTTTATAAATAATATACATTCATTTTATTATTATTACTTTGTAAATGTTTTTTTAAATCACAAATAGTATTTTTAGTTAGTGTTTAAATTCAGTTAAGTAATTTATTTTGATGAATTAATGGATTTTTGAATTAAATAATATTTTAATAAAACATTATTACTAAATTAATTTTTTATTAAATATAAATGATCGTTTAATTTTTATGAATACAATTGTAATTATTATTAATGTTTGGAAGCAGTTTTTGTCAAAACCCATGAATTTTTGATAAATGTCAATTTTTTTTTATTTTATAAGTAAAAATAAACATATTTTGAAAATTATTTATATAAAATTAATATTAATTTTGGACTTAGGATGTCGAAATTATCAAATGGTTATTTTTTTTATAATTTTCTGAGATAGTCGAATTTTTGGGTAAAAATTAAATACCGTTTAAATATATAAAGTTCTTTATGACATCATAATGACCCAATAGTGATGTAATAAAATAATATAAAAGGTATTTTCAGAAAATATATTTTTTCCTTTAAAATAATGTGATTTTATTATTTTTATTAATTTTATAGTGACTTAGTAGACCCTTTAAGACTTATAAAATATTTTAACTTGTTAAAATGATTTCTTTGAGAGTGTGACTCACCTCCACATAAGAAAGACTAATATTTTAATAAGTTCGGCCATTGGATTTATAAAATACTTTTTTCTAATACCCTTTGGAAATAACCATGTGAAAAAACCATCGGTTGGTTTGTGGTTTTGAATATTTAATTATATAGATTCCAGAAGCTATGTTTCTGAAATATTAAGGAATTACCCTCTATTTTCCTACATAAACCCACCCAAGATCCAAATTATCTTCACTAAATTTTTTTATCACATCCTTACTCTTCAATCCTCTCTATATAATCCTACCAAGTCAACCCCAGATTTCAATAAGCCCCTCCTCAAGCTCTTCAAGTCACACACTTCCAAGTAAGGGATCCTCACTTTCCTTCCTTCCTTATTTATGTCCAAGATTACTTATATTGTCATTCCATTTTATTTTCAATTAAAAATGTTGTGGTATGATTTAAAACTTCCCCTATACTTACCTACTTATGTTTTAATGATTATATAACCCTTTATCTCTCTTTAATGACTCCCATGTACACCTATTACCATGCTGAAATTCTGTAAGGGATTTATCTCTCCTCATTTACAATCCAGAAATTATTTTATATTATGCATCTAAATTCCATTAAATATGGTGGGATACTATGTTACATGACCCCCTTACTATCCATTTCATGTATAAATGATTATATACCCCTTTCTCCCTCATCAACCCATTTAACGATTTCTATTTGACGTCGTTATGCTGCCGAAGTTACACCAAAATTTCCAATGCCAAATCATCGTGTAAGTGAATATCATACACATTTTTCTATCAAGGGTATTCACCTTTATGCATATGTACTTATTGATTTAGGACTTAAATTTATTTAATCCACATATCTTATTCATGGAATAAATTATGTTGTTTAATGAATCCATGTTGTACGATCTATCTGGCACACTTATGCATGAAATGAAATGATTAAGAAGGGTGCACCCTGATAGCGCTCCAATGCATTAGGTAAAGAATAGTATCATGATACGCCATGTAAAATGAGGGTTGAATCATTCAAATTAAATTTCAATGAGGGTTTAATCATGCTAATTAAACTACAACGTGGGTTTACTCATGCTCCATGTGCAATGATCCTTAGTTCATGATAATATCATGTAAAATGTTGTTTCCACATCTCCATGTTAAGATAATCATGATATACCAAGCCTTTATGTTCATGTTTCTCTTATGATCCATTGATATGACTATTTACCAACATATATTTTATTCTTCTTGTTATTCCTTGTTTACTCCATTACTAGGATTTATAGCTCACCCTTTTCTTATGCATGTCCTCTGGTTATCCCATGCAATGTTAAGTATGAAGGAATATTGTGGTCATGTAAAATAAGTTTTCAATAAAGATATTGTAATTTATGTATTAAGTTTTAATGTAATGTTACTAATTTCCCAAGACACTATATCTCTCCATACCTGGAGTAATCTTAAGTTCATGTTTATCTAATAAATCATGTTTAAGTGTGTAATAAATAGAGGGGTTGTTATAGTTGTTATCAGAGGATAGGTTTATTTTATTTTTGGTATTAGGATTAGAAAACCCTAGAAAAAGCCTTAGGGATAAGACCATGTATAATAAAAACATCCCCAATTTTTTTGAGTAGATATTATGTTATTTATAAAGTAAATATATCCATGTCTGGATACGAACAAGTAGAGGTGGTTTTAGAATAGATGTATCTAGGGGTAAAACCTCAAAACACCGCTTTGAGCTAGACTCGAATGGGAACTAGTACATGAAAACAGGCCTTGGTTCTATATTAGTTCGACACTCCTAGGTTACATTCTTTGGTAATTTCATAATCTTAGTATGAACCATTATTAAGGGAATAAAAAAATTCTCCTAAGAATATATGTTATAAAGTAGATCATGGATAACATAGATTGATGCCTATAAATTTATAAATTATAGAAATAAATGTAATTTATAATTTATCCCTTTTTGTCTCTGGATTATCTTTTATGTGTTACCACTAACTTTCCTTTTATTCCAACCAATGTCTAGTAATAGAAGGACTTAGGCTAACAACCGATGCGAAGATCAATGTGATGACTATTATAATGAGATACCCAATCTGATGGGAGCGTGAATAACACACTTTGTCACAATACTCTTTCAGTTAACTCAAGTTTTGAATAGAAACATTGGTCAAGAGGAACATTCATCCCCCATAATAAAGAACATGCTGCAATCAAGAGATTCATGAGACAAAAGACTCCTATATTCAATGGATCATCTGATACCTGAATCGTAGAACAATGGATCAAATCCATTGAGAAGATATTATCTAACCTTCAATATTACGAACAAGAGAAGGTTATTCTGGATGCTTATCATATGGAGGGTGGAGCTGATAAATGGTGGACATTGATCAAAAAATACAAAGCCTAAGGAAGATATATTGGAAATGGAATAAAAGGATTTCTAGAAAATATTTTTCGATAACTTTTTTCCACACACCCTCCATCTTAAGATTGGAAGGGACTTCCTTTCCCTCAAGAAAAAAGATGACGAATCCATTAGAGAGTATGAGGAAAACTTCACAAGGATTGGACAATATGCCTCTAGCCTTTTCATTTCCCACGAATTCAAGGTTGACCGATTCTTTGGTGGGCTAAAACCTAGCCTACAGAAAGCCCTAGCGATCCGTGACTTAAATAGATATGAGGAAATTGTACGATGTTCCCTCAAAGTTGAAATTGCGATCAAATAATATCAGGGGTATCATGGGGATAAGAAGAAGAAAGTGGACTTCAATTATGGAGGTCCGATGGATAAATCCAATGAATCTATGAAATTCTAAGACCCCACTTTCAAAATGTTTGGAAAAAATTACCCCAAAAATTTCCTGAAGGGGATGAGGAAATTCTTTAGGTGTAGAAGAGAAGGGCACCTGGACGATAATTTTCGATGAGAAAAACCCACTCCTATGAAAGAGGATATGAACACTCAGTTTGACCCACAATGCATTATTCATTGAATCAACTAGAAAAACCTGGACACTTTGAAAAAAAGTTCCCTAAGACAAGGGTTTTCAGAGGCAACCAACAACCTCCAAGGTAGGAAGGAAGAGATAAATTCATCACAACCGCCAAAGGGAACCATGAAAACAAATTGGTGATAGGTACACTAGTTATTCATTCAAGAATAGAGAATGTGCATTTTGATTATGGTTCTACACATTCTTTTATATCCCAGAAGTTTAGTAGAACAATCCCAACACCACCACAAATCATTGAAGTAGAGATATCGTTTATAACAAAAAATGGAGATATTATTGCATCCCATGAATATAACTCCGCCCCTATCACAATTTGTGGATTGAACTTCCTGGTGAACCTCATAATACTCCCTATGGTGGAATTTTATGCAATTATTGGGATGGATTGGATTTTACTATATAGAGAAAACATAAATTGTTGAGAGAGGGAAATCATTCTCCATATGGAAAATCGATCCCCAATTCTATAATAATGCAAGGAGAAGGATGAATATTCTTTTGAACCATTATCTCAAGCATAGATATTATTTCCCTATGAGCACGCGAACCTTTTGCAGATGATTGAGTTTAAGGAAGTAACCATCCTTGAATACATGCTTATTATGAGAAAATTTTCAGAAGTGTTTCCCGAGGAATTTCTTGGTCTTCCTCCTAGAAGATATGTTTAATTCTAAATTGATATTATACTTGGGGATTTCCTAATATACATGAATCCAAATAAAATGGATGTTTTGGAGCTTGACGAACTAAAGAAATAACTAAATGAGAATCTGGATAAAGGGTTTATATGCCCAAGTGATTCACCATGGGGTGCACCGGTCCTCTTTGTTAAGAAGAAGGATGGATCAATGCACCTTTGCATTGATTATCGTGAGCTCAAAAAAATCATGATAAAGAACAATTATCCTCTACCACAAATTTATGACTTATTCGATCAGCTATGTGGAGTACAATACTTATTTAAGGTGGATCTATGGTCGAGATATTACCATGTAAGGGTGAAGAAGGAGGATATCCCCAAGACTTCTTTTCGTACAAGGTAATGGCACAATGAATTCATAGTAATGCCTTTCAAACTCACTAATGCTCCTGAAATATCCATGGACTTTATGAATAGAGTATTTTTTGGGATTACTTCATAAAATTTTTGGTAGAATTTATAGACGATATTCTAATTTACTCCAAAACCAAGGAGGATCATGAGGATCATATAAACACTATACTAGATACCTTACAAAAGGCAAAGCTCTATGAAAAGTATATAATGTGTAAGTTCTAGTTAAAGGAAGTCTCATTCTTGGGTCATATCATCACAAGCAATGGGATATCTATGGATCCCTCCATGAAAAATAAAATTGAGGGATGGAAGAGGCCAAAATCGGTGAAGGATATCCGTAGCTTCATGGGGTTAGATAGATATTATCACTGATTTGTGAGAAATTTTCCACAATTGTCAAAGCATCTTACCAAGATAACTCCGAAGGGAGTCAAGTTTTCTTGGAGTTATGAATGCGAAGATATTTTCAAGGATTTTTAAACGAGGCTTATCACTCTTCCCATTCTCACACTACCCACAAGTGGATAACTTTTAGTTGTATTCAGTGATACATCGAAGAAGGGCCTGGTTTGTTTATTGATGCAAAATGAAAAAGTCAATGCCTATGATTCAAGGAAATTGAAATTTAATGAGAAAGACTATCCAACACATTATCTGGAGTTGGCTGTAGTAATATTCACCTTAAAAATGTCGTGACATTACCTATTTGGGGAGAAGTGAGAAATATATACAGATCAAAAAAGCCTCAAGTATATTTTCACATATAAAGAGTTGAACATGCACGAATGAAGATGGTTAGAGATGATCAAATACTATGACTTCTCAATCCATTACCACCCTAGGAAAGCGAACAAGGTGGAAGATGCTCTAAGTATAAAGGACCCAAAAATTCTATCATTGATGAGAATTGAAAAGGATCCAATATTCTTAAATTTGATGAAGATGGAATTGGAAATCATAAAGAAAATAACATCATCAATCCTTTCACAAAGGACTACTCAACAATCTCTTTTGGAAAGGTAAAATGATGCTCAAAAGGATGATGTGAGAATACAGAAGAAAGTGGAAACTATCAGAAAAGGGAAATCCTTAGATTTCAATGTTAATGAAGAAGGAATTTTGAGATTTGGGAAAGGACTATATGTTCCATCAAATCTAGAATTAAATAATAAACTTTTGGATGATGCACATAGTTCAAATTTTTCCATTCACCCAGGGAACACAAATATTTATCAAGATCTCCGAGAGTATTATTGGTGGGATAAAATGAAGAAGGATATTATAGAGTATATATTAATGTTCCTGGTATGTTAGAAAGAAAAGGCTGATAGGAATAAGTCTAAGGGGATGATGAAAACATTACCCATACCAACATGGAAATGTAAGAACATCACCATTGAATTTGTCACCAGACTTCCAAAGACATCTAAAGAAAACAATGCAGTCTAGGTTGTTGTGGATCGTCTTACAAAGACTGTACACTTCATTGAAAATCAAGAGGATTTCTGATTAGATAAAATGGAACGGATATACATCAGATAAGTGGTAAGGAAACTTGGAGTACCACTATCTATTGTATCTGATCAAGATCCAAGATTCACATCTAAGTTCTATAATAGTCTTCAACATTCTCTGAATACTGAGTAAAACTTTAGTATGACTTATCATCCTCAAACTGATGGCCAATCTGAGCAGAATATCCAAACACTTTATGACATGTTGAGAGAGCATGATCAATGGACTTCAAAGGGGGATGGGATCAACATCTCCCTCTGGTTGAGTTCTCTTAGAATAACAATTTTCACTCAACCATCCAAATGGGTCCATATGAAGTCCTTTATGGGAAGAGGTGTATAACACCAGCATGTAGGGATGAAGTTGGGGATAAAAAAAATCCTAGGTCTAGAAATGGTCGAATAAATGGCGGAGAAGGTTAATACCATCCAACATCACATTAAAGCTATTCAGAGTAGACAAAAGAGTTATATTGATAATTGTCGAAGAGATGCAGAGTTTGATGTTAGAGACATGGTATTCCTTATCATATCACCATGGAAGAGAGTTATGAGATTTGGGAAGAAGGTAAATCTTAGTCCAAGGTACATCGGCCATTTTGAGTTCCTTGATGAAATTGGAGTAGTGACATATCAACAAACACTCCCACCGAACCTATCTAAAGTACATGATGTATTCCATGTATCACTTTTGAGGAAGTAAAGACCTGACCCATCACATGTACTCAATACAGAGGTGGTACCATTGGGGAATTACCTCTCTTATAAAGAGAAGACGATGAATATCTTAGATTGTAGGAAAACAATTTACGAAATAAGACAATTCCCCCCGTCAAGGTATTGTGGGGAAACCACAAGTTTGAAGAAGCAACATGGGAACCCGATGAAGTGATGAGGTGGAGTTACCCACATATGTTTTAGTGTGGGGAAAAGGAAATTTCGAGGGAGAAATTTCTTAAGGGGGAAGATTGTAATTACCCAAACTTTTATTAATGAAAATTCATATTGATCTAATTAAATGTATAATTTTGTAAAATCATTAAATAAAACATATGAACTTCCTTGGTTTTATTTTTTTGGATTTTAAAATACTGTTAACTTTTTTCAGTATTTCTAATATATCCATTGAATAGTGATCACATGATTAGTATAAATATAAGGCTTTAACAAATCCAATTTAATAAGAAAAAGGAAGCGATGAAATCATCTAGTATAATTGCTCCATAGAATCCCATTTTTTAATGATCGGAAAGGAGGTAGCATCATTGGGTTTTTCTCTTGACCAAGCCTAATCCGACCTTCAACACGTTAAGCTTGAACAGAACCTCCTACGAGAGAAGTGGAAGTTAATAGAGATTACCACCTGAGCGATGTTATCCGAGCCTCCCCAAGAGTCTGTCACCATTGCAAACCTTACACATAGGTCTTATGTGGGTGTTATAAGAGGTTATGTAATAAGACCCTAGCACTATTATTAAGTGAATTATTTTTGTATAATAATATACATTCATTTTATTATTTTTACTTTGTAAATTTTTTTTACAGAATAAATAATATTTTTATTTAATATTTAAATTAAATTAAGAAATATATATTGATAAATTAATTGAATTTTGAATTAAATAATATTTTTATAAAATATTATTACTAGATAAATTTTTATTAAATCTAAAATATCATATATTGTTTTTGAATGAAACTGTAATTTTTATGAAGGTTTGAAAGCTGTTTTTGTCAGAACCCATGATTTTTTGATAAATATTAGTTTTTATTTGAAAAGTAAAAATTCACATATTTAGAAAATTATTTAGATAAATTGAATATTATTTTTAGATTTAGTATGTTGAAATTATCTTATAGTGAATTTTTCATAATTTTCTTAGACAGTCAAATTTTTCTGTAAAAATTAAATACCGTTTAAATTTATAATGTGTTTTATAACATCATAATGACCCAATAATGATGTAATAAAATACTATAAAATGGATATTCAGAAAATATATGTTTTAAATTTAAAATAATGTGATTTTATATTTGTTTGATTAATTTTATGGTGCCTTAGTGGACCCTCCAAAGCATATAAAATATTTTAACTTTTTTAAATGATTTCCTTGATAGTGTGACACAACTCCGCATAATAAAGCCTAATATTTTAATAATTTAGGACATTTTACTTATAAAATAATGTTTTCCGCTCCACTTTGGTAAAAATCATGGGCAGAAACCATGGGTTGGTTTTTGGTTTTTAATATTTAATTATATATATTTCAAAACCTATGTTTGTGAAATATTAAAGAATTCCCCTAACTTTCCCTATATAATCCCACCCAATATCCCACTTATATTCACTAAAAACACTTGGAGCACGTCCATACTATTCCCTAATCTCTCTATAATCCTCCCAATTCACCCATGAATCTCAAGAATCCCCTCCTCAAGCTCTTGAATTCAAACACTTCCAAGTAAGGGATCCTCACGTTCCTTCCTTCCTTTTTATGTCCAAGTTTCCTTATATTGTTAAGCACTTTTATTTTCAATTAAAAATGTTTGTGTATGATTTCACACCTACCCTATACTTCACTCCTTATATTTGAATGATTATAGACCCATTTATCTCTCATTAATGCCTCCCATGTACACCTATTTCCATGTTGAAATTCTGTAAGGGATTTCTCTCTCCTCATTTATATTCAAGAAATTATTTTATATTATGCATATAAATTCCATTATATATGTTGGGATATTATGTTACATGACCCCCTTACTATCCATTTAATGTATAAATTATATGATACCCCTTTCTATTTCATCAACCCATTTTATGATTTCTATTTGATGTTGTTATGCTGCCGAAGTTACACCAAAATTTCCCATGCCGAATCATCGTATAAGTGAATACCATACACCTTTCTCTATCAAGAGTATTCACCTTTATGAACATGTACTTTTTGATTGAGTAATTACATTTATGTATTCCAAATATCTTATTTTTGGAATAAATTATGATGTTTAATGAATCCATGTTGTACGATCTATGTGGAAAACCTATGCATGAAATGAAGTGATAAGAAGGGCGTGCTCTGATAGTGCTCAAATGAATTGGGTAAATAATAGTATCATGATAATCCATGTGTAATGAGGGTTGAATCATTCTAATTCATGTGAAATTAGGGTTTAATTATGCTACTTCAAGTTCAATGAGAGTTTACTCATGCTCCATGTGCAATGAACCTTGGCTCATGCAAATATCATGTTAAATGCAATATCCACATCTCCATGTTATGATAATCATGATATATCTTACCATTATGTTCATGTTTCTCTTATACTCCATTAATATTCCTATTTCCCAATAGGTATTCTATTCCTCATATTATTCCTTATTTACTCCCTTACTGGGCTTTATAGCTCACCATTTTTTAATGTATTCCCTCAGGTTATCCCATACAATGCTAAGTACAAAGGAATATTGTGGTCATGTAAAATAAGTTTTCAATAAAGATGTTGTATTTTTTGCCTTAATTTTTCATTTAATGTTCCTAATTTCCCAAGACACTAGAACTCTTGATCCTCAGAGTTGTATTATATGCAACTTTAAGTAATAAATCATGTTTAAGTGTGTAATAAGGAGCATGGTTGTTATAGTTCACCCCCTCTAGTATTTATGTCCATCACTATCGATCCAACAATGACCTTTGGATTTTTATTTGGGAAACTGGGTTTTATTGAGGGTTTCACCTCAGTAGGTGCATGTTCATTTGGAGAAGAAAGGGAAACTAGAACCATGGTTTGTAGAACCCTTTACGATCATTGAGAATATCATAATAATGGATTAAAAATTGAACGACCCTACACATTATTGAGGTATATTTAATGTGTTCCATGTGTCCAAAATTCAGAGGTACGGTCTTGATCCTACAACTGTAATTGATTTTGAGGATGTTTAATTGGAACCAAAATCATTATTTTTGGAGTATCTAATGTAGATTATGGACCATAGTGATAATGTGTTGTGAGGTAAAATGGTACCACTTGTTCGAATCATATGGAAATATGGATGGATCTAAGAAGATAACATGGGAGATAGAATTAGATGTTCAACCTTAGTTTCTTGAAATGTTTTAGAAATATCAATAGAGTCACTTCTTAGGGATGGGAATTCATTAGAGGGGGAGATTTGTAACACCATAAATTTCCAAGGTGAATTTCCTTTTTATATTTCTTGTTTTAGTCTTGTTTTGAGGGTATAGTATGTGACTTGGAGAGTTAGAATTATGGTGGCCTAATAAAGTAATTATATATGTGATTTATAGGTTACTAGATAGCTGGTAAGAGCCACTAGATAGATGGTGTTTGTGGTAGTGGACTAGCAATTTTAAAAAATCCACCAGTTAGCTGGTGGCCATGACTATTACTTTACAATTCTACAGAACCCACTAGCTAGCTGGTATACTTAACAGTGGATCTATAAATCTAAAGAATACAATGAATGACTAGTGGGAAGATAATAGTTAGTCGGTGGCCATGGAAGAGGCGTTTCACCTCTTCTAGGCACACTAACCCACTATAGGCCCATCACCGTCTAGCTAGTGATAGACACTAGTTCATTGGTGGTTCCTAGATGACTAATTCATTAAGGGAGACCCAATATTTTCACCAAGAACCCAATTTTTTATATCTCCCTCTTATGGATTGACCCTAATTCTACTTATATGGCTACATGGGATTTGTTTTGGTGAATTTGGTCCTATCATTCTCCTCACTTCATCACTATAAATTTAGGTCAATCTATTAGCTTATGTGAGGTAAAATTCTTCTGTTCTTAGATCAATATTCTTATTTTTCTATAATTGGCCATAGAATGAAGCTATGGTTACTATATCTCAGGATTTCATAATGATATAATGAATAATTTTTGGTTTTTTAATAGATTGACATCAGATATTTTGAGTTGGTGACTTTCCTTGGACAAACTCTAGATCTACCGTAGACGATGATTCTCAATGGGCAAGTTAAATTGATTATAACTCTATTTCATCACATAATTCTTGAATATTTTATATAATACATTTTTTGATGAATTTATATCATATATAGTAATACTTGGTGTGTGGGTTGATCTAGTTGGTGCGTAGGTATGATTAGGGAGATAGAAATTGGAAAATATTTGTTGTTGACATAAACATGCTTGAGGTTGGAAGCTCCATACCACATAGGACCATTTTATAAGATGTTTTCTTGATAATAATTTCATTTCTATTCATGTTTATCCCCTGATACCTAGGTTTGATATTGATCACATATCTGTGTATTTATATCCTTCGAGTCTTCAGTTTTATTTTAATCACATTTGTGTGTAGCTTGTGCGACCCATTATTGATAATGAGAACATGCGTGTGTGTATGGCTTCAAAGACTCATGATTGACATACTATGTTGTTCCTAAATTTATTTTTCCCTATTATGTGTAAATTCATATCTCATTGAGGTTTTTATTCTAGTAACAAGTGCCAAGTGGACCATCATGGATTAGTTATCCCTTATAAGGGGATCATGTGTGGTATGTGATAGTTAAGATGATGGACCTAGATATAGGGTAGGGGTATGATATCCTTGAGTGTAGACCCAAGATATTTTTAGGATATGATAGCCTTATGGTTTGAACTAAGATAGATATGGGGTACGATGGCCCTCTGGCCTGACTCATGACATATACAAGGCATGAAAACCTTGTGGATCATCCTAATGATTTTTGGATATGTGGATACTTAGAGATATAAGTTGCCCTTATGGACAACTCATGATTATGAATTCTATGTTGACTTCCATTTCAGCAAGGACTGGGAGTTGGTAAGGCTGATTTTTTTAGTGGTTTGGTCACTGCATGATCACTCAACACATGATTGATCGATACTTTATTTCACTTTTACTTATTATCATAGAATATACTTATTTTTCATGTGAACTTATGTTAATGTTTCATTGGTTGTGTCCTATTGTTTTTATACTCACACCCTACATGGAAATCTTAATTAACATGTTGACTTCATGATCAAATATACGTGAAATGGAAAGGACATAGGTAAATGGAGTTGAGGATATGGATATTAGTGTTTTCGAGGTGGTACTGGGACAAACTCAAGAGTGAATCCAAAATTTCATTATTTATTTCCGGTTTATTTGATTTCTCTCAAGTTTAACCTGCCATAATTGGGATCCTTAGTTTATTATATTTTATGACTGTGATACCTAACATGGAATCTATTATAGCAGTGTTATTATTTAGTTCCACTATACCTTTTTGGGTTATTATTCTTTTCTTGATATGAATCTGGTGTAAGGATATTGACAATGAGGGTATAATCTCCCCACTACACCAATTAAACACTCTCTACTAGTAAAAAGATATTATGTACGGGGCAGTTTTCATGAGGTCATGTATCTCACCATCCCATATCAGGAAATTTGGGTCAGGGTGTTATTTTCTAGTTATTTTTTCCTTAAGCATTACACTTTTCTTGGGAACTTATAATTCAATGATATTTCTCTTATTTTATTGAAGTTAAAGTGTTTCCCACATAGTAGGAATTATTTTGAACTATGTAAATTCTTAGTGTTTTGTACTGATTGTTTAATTCTATTTTTATTAGTTTTGTTTTGGGGGTTGGTTGGGGCTTTTCCTACGACGATTTAGTGCATGGATGGGTTGAAATGATTCTGAGTTCAGATACACTAATTCAATTTTCCATGAATGTTAGACTTGAAATCCTAATTTCATATTTCAGATTCCAAAAGTTGGTTTCAAATCATGAGAGATGACACAACATGTATCATATATCATATTTTACCATATTTATTATTTATCGATGTATTTTTCAATTCACTCGGGTAATTTATTTTCTTAAAAAAATTAATTTTTACCCTATTACATAATTTTGATTCCCATATTCTAAATATTAAATCCATTTTCTTAAAATCAATCACTAAATTTATAAATTTTATTCTTGAATAAAATCTAATAATACCTTCAAATATATATATATATATATATATATTTTAAATAATATTTCTTTAAAAATAAATGAATTTATTCATATTTACACTGTTTTATATTGGTTCATAATTTTTATTTATATATTACTTATAATGATTAATATATATTTTGAAATTATATATATATATATATATATATTACATATTGGTTATAAAAAACCGCAATATACCTAATGAAAATATATATTCGCAATGATAAAATAACGATTATTTCACCCACTTTCCTTCCAATATATTACCTTAAATACTCCTCTAAAAATAATTTACCCCATTCACTTATTTATTTATAAAAAAATTATATTATATTACAAATATATTTTTCCTTTGTATAATGATTTTAGTAGATTGAAACTTTTTAGGGACTACGAACCACTACATTTCTATTTTTTTAATCATGATCTTTATTAGTATTTATTATCCATTATTTTTTATTACAATCTTGGAGAATATATACCTTTGATTTATTTTATTCTTATAATCAATTAAAATCACAATGACTTACTTATTTTTTATTTCATCTCAAACAATGTGTTATTACATAACATATTTTTTTATTTAATGATGTAGAAAACATCTAGTCATTACATTATTCTCCCTTATATAAAATTTACCTTTAAAATTTTAATGTATTCCCACAGTTGAAAATAGAAGAGGATTTCTTTAATATAGGAATCACAACTGATATAAGTTATACTGAGAACTATACCTCACAATTTGGGGTAAGACAAGAAAACACATTTGTGAATACACTATAATTTTCCCTTACATTAGGATTATTTTCAATATTGAGATCTTCATTTGTTATAATAATTTATGCTAAATATTATTCTTTGACTAAAAATTCTATTTTCTAATCTTCATTACCTACTCTTTAAGTATAACTAGGAACCACATACATCACACATGATTCCAAAGTTACAATATGCTTAAATAAAATTTGAAATTCAAAATCCAACACCAAATCCTGAGGAAGCCTCAATCCAAGAGTCACCGGATTAGCTGGAGTCACATCACTGCCATCCTGCATCATCAGCATGGTACTCCACCATCATCATTGACATCGACACCATCCAAACCTCCAGATCTGATTAATTTATTTCTAGCAAAGTTCTTAATTTTATGGTGAAAATCATAGGGAAAATATTTGTTGATTTTGTTTCTTGAATTCAGAAAATTTCATTGATTAAATTTAATCCTTTTATTTAGTGTTCTTGATTAGTGTCCACCAATGACTAGATTCACCTTATATATAGTATATGACCAATATAACATTTAACTTTATAGAATAATAAAGTTAATAGAATATATTTTTTACTATGTTAATTAGCCACTTAGTAATAAATGTGTCATAAGATATAATAAAGGATAGTGGTTGTTATCCCATGAGAGGCTTAATTACTAGTTGTTCCTTGTTTATTTAAGTTGGGTTCTCTACATGATTCATGTTATTGTACATAACTTGATTTGTTTGAGTAAACATCATTATAATGTTTTGGAATCCAACTATCATCATGTTCGGTATCTCATTCAGAAATTCATTACATTGTCCATAGTATTTATTGTTCATTGGATCCTCTTATTTCATGTCATTAACTGAAACCCTAAAAACATAGTCATACAATATTACCATTTAATAAAATATTTGTAAAAAAAATAATTTATTTAAATGTATTAATAGTTGAATCACCAATATATCATAGCTTATGGTACATTCATTTATGTTAATTTTTTTTAAAAATATTCCATCATGTAATGTATTATTTAATAAATAAAATTAACTAGAAATACTGCAAAAGGATACTATTTTTGTGGTTCTAAATTTGGAAATAGGCCTTAAAAAATGTCCATATAATACTACCACAGTTTATACAACCATGGTAGAATCTACTATTTAGATAGAACAATAACCATAATTTTTCTATAACCAAGTCAATTTGTAACAAACATCCATAATTATATATATAGGAAATAAATTTAAACTACAACCACATTTCAAACACCATGTCAATAAATTTCACCAGTCAAGGATAAAATCAATATTTTATAACTATGAATATATTTCAACAATTAATGAACTATAATATATTTTGTGTTATATATTTTTATATCAAGATGTGTTTGTATAATCAGGGATATATTTTAATTTTTATATCTTTTTAATAATAGATATATCCACGGTTTACTAAAAATCATGGATATATAGAAGATATGGCCAAAATCATAAAAACTATGATCATGAATTTACTTATTTTAATTATTTAATTATCAACAACTATAAAATCTACTAAAGAAACACATAATTTAATCATAATGTACACTTTAATATATAAAATATATAAAGGGGAATAATACATCACATGTAACAAAATTTGAAAATGTTTAAATAAAAACGAAACCAATAATATAAACTATAAATAATAAATGACATGGTGAGTAGAATATTAATAATGAATTTAAGAATAATTATTAAAATTTTATTTCTTATTCATTTTGTTCGTAAATTAATAAACAATTATTATCCAATGTTTTCATAAGAAACCCCAATCATTTTATAGATTTTATTTGATTGAGATAAAATTGACTATTATAAAATAATTTTATTTCTAACAAGATATTTTGAATAATTACTAGCATATCAAACATCAAATTTACTTTTGGTTCATTCATATAGATCACAACTAGGTTGCGCAAAAATTTCTAAAATTTCTAAGACAAACCTATTGAATTTTCCAAGAATGGATAATTATAAGTAGTTTTACAAATTATATTCAAATCTGAAAAATTCTATTTTATTAATTATGATAAAACCCCATGTTATATTGAAATTAGAATCATTCCTACACATCATGACTTGGGGGGGCATAACTTTCTTAAATTTTAAATTTACACTTAGTTTTTTTCTAGGTGTAGAAAATATTTAGTAGTTTTATTATTATTTTTAATTATAAAAAAATAATTACAATCATTCCAACCAAAAAAATGTTGGATTGACATGTTTTTCATTCTTACAGGTCATAATTTTCTTAAATATTAAATAAAAAACTAGTTCTTTTTCTAGGTATATATCATATTATACAGTTTTATAAATGAGTTTTAATTACAAAAAATGAACTTTTATCCATTTAAATGAATCCAAATATTATATTGACACATGATTCATTCCTAAACATTAAAATTGGTCTAGTAACAATTTTAGAAAATAAAAATACTATAGTTCATATGTCTAGTATAGAGTGTTTTAAGAATTTTTTTGAATGAGTTATTATTACAAACACTTTTGATTATTTCGATTAAATTTCATGATGAACTATTTCATAGTTGGTTACCACATGTCAGATATTAATCAATGATAATATTTTAACAATTTCACCTAAATACAACAATTTTTTTTCAATAATATTTCTTGACACTCATTTCAAACCATACACATATTTTTAAACTCAAAAACAATTCATTCAAAAAAAACAAAAAATTAGATAGAAATGTGGTTTTCTCCCACATGTCATATATTAATCAATGATCATTTTAATATAATTTCATGATGACTTGATCTCATTTTCTCTACTTTTAGTGTGTCATACACATTTATAACTTCAAAAAAAAAAATTAAATTGGAAAAAGATCACTTTTAATCATTCAAACCAAACCACACATGGAATGATGAATAGTTAATTCCTAGATGTAAAATGTTAATTGAAGAAATTTTTATACCATTTCACAATAATTGATGTTTTTTTCTTGGTTTTGGGCACATGATTCAGGTTTTTAACTTTAATTGCACTTTTAAATTAATATAATTTCTTTTCAGTCATACTAACCAAACCATATGTTTGATTGAATCATGGTTTGTTGATACATGTCAAATATTAATAAATGATCATTTTTCTACACTTTCACATCAATATGATCTCATTTTCTTAGATTTAATGTGTAACATGTTCTTTTTACTTTAAAAATTCTTTTAAATATAAAAACCACACTTTTTGTCATTCCAACCATACCACTTGTTAGATTAACATGTTGATTATTCCTAAATTCCACATATTAATGAATGATTTATTTTTTGAAATTTCACATAATTAAAATATTATTTTACTGGTTTTATTATGTGACATATTTTTTTAACTTTTAAAAAAAATTTAAATTATAAAAATTCACTTATATTCATTTAAACCAAACTAGATGTTGAATTAATGTGATATTTTTTTATAGAGTCCAGATATTAATCCAAAATATTTTTCCTAAAATATTATAAAAATACATGCTTTATTTCTCCTTTTGAGTGAGTAACATATGTTTTAAAATTATAAGAACCTTTTAATGTAAAAACCAAGTTTTTTGTAATTTTGACTAAAACACTTGTTGGATTGACATGCAGTTTGTTCCTACCTGTCACATATGAAGAACAAATAAATTTCCCACACTTTTATGAAATATGTGCACATTTACTTATTTATTAGAATCTTATGATTTTTTTAACTTAAAAAACATTTTTAAATTGAAAAATATAATTTTCTGTCATTTAAACCAAAATGAATATCGACTTTACACATTGTTTGTTCCTACATGTCGTATAAAAATTAAAGATAAATATAATACACATTCATTATAATCTAAGATCATTTTATCCATTTTGACTGTGTGATTCTTTTTTAACTTTAAAATCACTTTTAAATTAAATAAACACATTTTTATACATTTTAAACAAAGCTAATGTGAGATAGATGTGAGGCTTATTTATAAATGTCACATGCTAATAAATGATAATTTTACAAAATATTCTCTTTAATATTAAATCATTATCTCAATTTGGGTGAAAGAAAAATGATTTTTACTTTAAAAAAACTTGTAAATATAGAAAACACAGTTTGATTAATTATGAGAAAAACACATGTCATATTGATGAAAAATTCATTAATAGAAATATAATATTAATAAATGACCATTTCATTACACTTTCATGATAATATGATATCATTTTATTAGTTTTGAGAATGTGAAACATGTTTTTAACTTTGAAGATAATATTAAATTGAAAAAAATAGTCATTCCAACAAAACATTATATCATATTGATGCATGATTTGTTCCAAAACATCACATAATAATAAAAAATTATTTTCACTTGAATTGTTTTGAGAATAAGATTCATGTTTTCAACTTTAAAAATAAATTTTAATTGAATAAATATATTTTGATAATTATAACTAAATTAGATATTTTATTTTTGGGTGGATTGTTCTTATGCATCACATATTAACGAATGATACTTTCTTTATATCTCAACATCAATGAAATGTATTGAAATAACCCCACTCAAATAGATCTTTGGATGGTAGTGAATATAGGAATGACCTTCTTATATGGTATAAAATTATCCCTATGTTACTTACTAGCTCCGAGGGTATATGACATATATCAGAAGAGGAATTATCCTCATAATCCTAGGAATTATATGTAAACAACCACAAAAAAATCCCATAATAATATATAAACTAAAACAAAACTCATAATCCCACCATAATACATGAAATTCCATAAAAAATACAAGGTATAATTAAAAATAAAAACAACTACTATGAAAATGATTCCAACTACCAAATGATCATCACATCCTGATATAGTAATTCACAACCCGATCAACAAATCCATTATATAAATAAATAAAAATAATATATAGAATATATGGGTGAGGATATAAGTTTACTCAGTTTGTTCATCCCTATAAAGGATCATGAAAATGTGGAAAAAGTGTACTAAATTCATAGTTAATAAATAGTGAAACTGACTTGTTATCCATCCCAGGTTAACAACTATCTTAACCTACTCAAGTCCCACTCACTAAACTCAGAAAAAAATATAATAACATATTAAACATGAAGATATATCTTGAAAGGTACTCTACCCCCCCTTACCCACTGATTTAGTCACCCTCATTCCCCCAACGACATATGTCCTGAAACTCCCATACATTCCATATCCACATACCACAACCTCATATCACATCATAAGAAACCACATAACCACAACCATATAATACATTCCAATATATAACCAAATCAATACCACATAATCACATTATATCAACATCACAACATCATTTATATGACATCCCTACACAACCACATCACAACATCACTATTTCTATAATAGAGAGTGGGAGAGGGGGATTAGTAAGTAATCCATATAATCCACATCTTGGATATTTGGAGCATACCCTAAACCCAAATCCTCATGTGGGAATCAATCAAATTACATGAATATGGTGTGATGAGTAAGAAATATAAAAATTATAATACACATATATATATATATATATATATGATAGAACATATGACCAACCTAGGGGTATAATTCCTAACAAACCTCCTATAAAACTACAATATATCTTCAAAACATCACCACAATATGATAACAACAACAGATTCCACCTATATACTTACAACCAACAAATATGAAAATCATACTAATTGTATATTTATCCCTTTTAAAGACTTTTTAAGGTAGAATTGGAATATCCAAAATCATGTTACACATAAAAACGGTCAAATTTAAAGGGTCGCTCAATTCCAAAGCAACTTAAAGTTGTTGGAACCCTGATCTCTTTGAAGACCCCAATCAATCAAAAATTTATTCCACTATAGATACTTTTGAATGATCCCCTCGAAGAAGTTTCCCATATTATCCTAGGTATTTATCTACTACTCTACTTTTATCTTTTTTTATTTGACAATAATGATTAGGATTTGATCTTAGGTGTTAATCAATGTAGTTTTTTCTTTATTATAGTCATTTGGATGCTTTCTATCATTCAATGTACTAAACTATTTGTAAGAGACACTAATTTTTATATAATCATCCACCTTATTTTCTTTAAAGTGAAAAATCAGGTCCAAATCATCAATAACCTCACATGATTCCATGGTTTCCTTATTCAGACTAAAATTTCCCTTGTTTCCCTCACTCTCAAAATATATGGAATTATGGTCTCCTTAATATACATTTCTATTTTAGATACTCATACATTTACCTTTAAATTATATATTCCCTTTTAGGTTAATGGAGATATCTACATACAATATAAATTTTCTTAGGTTTATTTCCTCTTACCCTCATACAAATTTCCTTTGTCACTGATTATGTGGTCATCAATTTTGGAAGCTTGGTATAATCCTTATAGTTCATGGGATTCATTAAATTATTTAATGAATACCCCTTGATTCAAATCCACATTTATTTAAATTAGTTTTACAGAATCAAATGTTCATTTATGAATTACTACCCTCATCGTAGTCTATTAACACTATATATGGGGTATTGACCCATTTTTTTTGTTAGAGGAACCATCAGGTTCTAATTATATAGGTTCACCAACCAAACCAGCTCCTGTTCCATTACTACTGGACTACATCCTATTTTATTTGTGACCAATACTATCACCACACAACAACTATATAATAACTAAGTATCTTATTAAAATACCAAAACCACATTAATCATTTACCACACACTTGAATTTATAATTAAAAGGTTGACCACAAAAATAACTGTGTAACTCCATGTATTATGATGAAAAAATTGTTAGTCAAGTAAACCTCCAAAAACCATGAAGAAAATAAATTTTTAAATCCACTATAACTACCAGTAAATCACTATTTATGCTCAATATGTCTAATATAAATTATAGAATAATGATATTTATTGCACTATAATAGCTAGAATCTCGATATCCATGGTACAATCCTCAATATTTTCTAATCTAATAAGATAATTCCAACTTAAATTCAAAATATACCAAAATAAATAATGGTGTAGTGATAAACATAAAGACATGAAAGAAAAATTCCTCAATTTCATGGCCTAAAACCATGGTTTACCAACTACCCACAATGATAAGAAGTAACAATAAAATATTATGGCCTAAGGGACTACAATTTAATATAACGTTTCTAACTATAATTTCATAAACTACATTAAAATAATAAAGGAATAATTACATGTTAGTCATTCCTTATATATCTCCACTATGAAAAACATCATGGATAAATGACACACTGTTACATTGTGATTGTTCTTATAGATGAAATTTCAATTGAAACACTTCTCATCTCCCACTATTCACCACTAAAATCACTCCAAACACTTCCAATGTCTTAAAATAAAAAAGTAAAGGACTAGGAAAAAATGGGCCTCCATATTAGACACCTCTAAAAATATTATCATCCTTGGGAATGAAAATAAACTTGATAAAATAAGCATCTTTAAAAAAATTCACCTTATGATATACCTATCAAATGAGGAATGAGGATAAAGAAATCCTGATGTTTTGAATGTGATTCATAGATGAGCGATTAATACTCATTTGTATAGTATCCTAAAAAGGGATTATGAATCTTTATAAATGAGTATTGAATCCTCATATATGAATATCATTTCAATATATATTCCTTTAAGATAAAATTCCACCACAATACATGAACCAAATAAATAATGTTTCCTCACAATAACTTCTCCTAATAATCTTGAATCACAATAGGATAATCCACAATAATCAAAATTTGTAGGACTAGTAAAATATAGGAAACTATATTAGACACCTCTAAAATTATTCTTATCCTTTAGAATAATGGTAAAACTCAAGAAAAGTAACATCATTGAAAACCAGACACCCCATGAGATACCTATCAAACATGAATCTTTCCATTTCATCTCTAGATATCAATACATAATTTTTTAAGCTTATTCCATTATAAATACTTCTAATCCACTATATCTCTATAAAAAACCAAAGAAATAACATGTCCTTATAGTACCTCCTTCTGATAATCCTGAATCTCAATAGACTACTTGAGAAATGAGATTCATAGATAAGGGATAACAATAATTCCACATTAAATCCTAAATATTCAAATGGAGAATGAACCTACATTCAATGTTGATAGAGAAAAGTTAAATTTATACATGAATATATTCATTAGAGATGAATTTTATCTTTTAAATTTCATTGAGTAAAAAAATATATGTCTACCTCTCAAACCTGAATCTTATTAAATCATACTAAGGTGAACCATTACACAAAAAACACATAAAAAGAATATTAATTAATATGAGATTCAGTAGAAGAAGTGGTATAATTCAAAGAAATTCTGTGGGAAAATGAAAAGAAGAAAATTGGAAAAGGAAGAGGCAAAAATGGTGTGATACTAACCAAACCATGCAGTTGATACACTACTTTAACCTATAGTTGATAATATTCACTATCCAACATATGTTTAAGGTAAATTTTCCACATCATTTAATCATGTTTTGATAATAACAAATGTACCTTTTTTATTAAATATTTTTTCTATTTTATTCCCTCTAACATGAGTGAAAAATTTCTTTATGATTAAACTTCTTGTAAAATAAAAAATAATGTTAATATTATTTATTTATTTGTTATTCATGTTCGTTGTGTGTATTATGAACTAATTTTAAAGAAAAATAAACTTTATTATGAGTTGAGTTAAGACTCATACACTGATTTTTTCATAGATGAATAATTATAATTTCTCATAGTATTATCTACTTAATTGTTTAATAATATTTCGTGGGTTTATAACTTATTCATATATTATTTTTATATTTTTATTTTTATTTATTATGTAAAATTTATGTTTATTTCATATGTACTGAAATTTTCTAAGTAAAAAATTACTCATATGCAAAGGCATGTGAATCATGTGTAGAAATATAAAATTATTCATATGAAATATATTTGATCAAAATTTCTCTAAGTATAAAATAAAAGATATACATTAAAATATCACACATAAATAGGAAAAATAACTAGTATGATGATTCATATGTAGGGAACATGACACTTATTCAAAACACTTTACACACAAAAAAGGACTAGTACATAGTTTGTTGATACATATGCAGAGTGTCAAATGAAACTTATGTTCCATATGGAATAACACATACACAAAAACGAAATTACTCATACACACATAAATTTTGTTTTTCAAAATCGTAAAATATTCTATATTTTACATATCCTTTCATATATCAATTTTCTACATGTTTATGATAATTATTTTCATCAATTTAGTTATTCAATAATTTTTTTCTAATTAATTAAATTATAAGAAATCTTATTTTAGGAGTTTTTATAAAGATTAAAATGATTATCACATTAGTAAATATTCATTCTACAATATTTGGAAATATGAGACTCAATTTTGAATTTTATGGAATATTAAGTGTCTAAGTCATATGATTCATGGGAGTATTCCGAAGAATTTAATACTGGTTATTATGGGAAAAGTAACCACTATATTAATTGTTTACTCATTGTAACATATTCCACCATATATCTTATTAGTATTTTTATAGATTATTAGGTTAACCCATGGTAGTATGTATTTCATAAAAAATTAATTAAGAATACACATGAATCATTTTTTGATCATGATACATTGGAAAAGTTTGATGTAGATTGTTAGTGTCAAATGAAAATGCTTTGTGAGGAAAATAATAAATCAAACAAGTTTTTATTTTTTAATCTATTTTTTATGAATAAACTCTTTAAAAAACGTTTTATGGAACCAATGAACACATCATAGAGGTTGTGTATATTTTTAAACTACATTGTGTTGTATTCTTTTGTGATCAACTCTGTATTTATTTTAGCTGGACTACCTCATTTTTATCCTTTCTTACAAAAATATAAAAAATTTCTCAACAGTCCAACTAATTCAACTAGTTATAATTGTTCTTAATTATTTATATTTTATTTATTATGTGTTTTCATATAAAATTAGGAACTTAGAGTATAGATTATACTACCCTTACAAAAGTTGGGTGACAGGTTATGTCTCTTGGAGAAAAAGGTAGTTTCTTTGTTGGGCTATATCCTCTAAAAGGTAGTGGATGTGGTTGTGACTTGGTTAAAATAATGGAAAGGTTGGTTCTTCCTCTACTTAAAAAATAAGGTTATGGGTTATGAATCTAGGAGTAAAAAAGTGTTTATTTTAGTTGTTCGTTTAGGGATTAAAAATAACGTTTTATAAGGATGCGACTCCTTTCAAAAGTTAGGTCACTTATTATTGTGGGTAACATACTCTCACATTGAATGTTTGAAGAGTAAATATATAATAACTTTAATCCATGCTACTATAAAAATAATTTTATTTATAAATATTTAAAATTTTATAAAAAGGTCAATTCACCACCATATTGACTATTCGACCATGTTTCCTTTGAGCCCAAACAATTGGTATTAAATAAGGTCCTTTGAAGGATAGTTTGTTCTATTTTTTATATATAATATGTATATCAAATAATTAACCATCTGTGGGAAAGATCAATTTAAGATGGAAGGAACAAGTTAGAATGATATATTATCTTTTTAAAGATCACATTTTTTATGGTAATGATTATAGCTGTGGAATGTTCCAATTGAATCATATCTGAAACAAATATATTTTGACCATTGGATATCCGTGGGAAAAAATTCCAAAATCCTTGAGGATGATCTAGATACTCTCACTAGTTTGATTCCTTGAAATATGTTCTTAATTATAAAATCATGAACATGCATCATTTTACTATGAATCAAAATGTATTTAGTCACATTTCAGCATGTAAAACCACACATGCAATTTGGTGAATATTGCGAACAACCCATTATAGCTCTAATAATTTAATTTTAACTAATCTTATTTTTTAAGGGCTGAATATCATGATTTTAAAATGGGAGAAAATGAAACTATAAATCCAATGAATTATAGATTAACAAGTATTTTAAAAGTAATAAATTCATTAAAAGAAACTTTAGACAACACTATTTTAGTTGAAAGAGTTTTTAGAGATTTACATGAGAAATGGAATCCTAATAAAGTGGGAAATTGGTGGATGATTTAAAAAAAACATAAACATGATGAACTTATTGATTTTTTATTACAATATGAATTATAATTGAAAAATTTAAATGAGGAAATATGTTCCAAAATAAAAAGTATTCTTTGAAATAAAAAATTAAGGATACTAATTTCTACTCACTGGATTATGAGTTATAGGAAAATAATAGTGATAAAGCTTGTCACTTTTTAAAGGATATTACAGAAGAAGGAAGGGATATCCTAGAAGAAACAAAATATATTATTCAATATAGGATAATAGAATAAACTGAAAATGTGATGACATGTATAATGAAGTTTTTGATGTAAAATGTGATGTTACTTGTGTTTAAAAAACGTTCCACATCTATTTTTAGGTAATTAATGGAGTTTTTGATAGTGTAGCTATGTTTTTGATAAAAATTTATAACTTTTTGAGAAATTGAGATTATTTCTCGCATTTATTGAAAATATTATTAAAATGTTGAATTTTATGTTTTTAACTTCTCAAATGTTCTCAAGTTAATTTTTCCAATACTATGAGAACAACATGAGATGAATTTTTTTAAGCTATATTTTTATGACTATTTTTTGGATTGTGTTTAAATAATTTCATATGGTTGAAATAAATTCATTAAATAATTCCATTTTTTAAACAATTTTGTGGAATTAAATTTTTTTGGAAGTTTATTATTAGTTGAATAATTTGGTTGTTTTAGATAGTTAAGGAAATATGTTTTTGAATGAAACTGAATACCAATTTTATGTGTTTTTTGGTTCTTATACCATGTAGATGAGACACTACTGAAAGTATTGCTAAAGGTGCTCTGCAACTACCAGTACCCCCCTTAACTCAGCTACCATTAGGGCCTTCTGCTACTGCCTACCCATCTACCACTACTTCCACCTATTGTTGCCACGATTTCATAATGCTAACGTCGTACCACCCTCCTGATATCAGTCTACCACTTCCATCAATAGATCTTACATCATCCCTAATATACCATTCACCAACCTAGTATTCCACACTACGATGTCATACCACTTGCAGAATCCTGGCCTCCACCGAATGGATAATCATAGATTGATTGAAGTTCAAAGCACCATAAAACTAGAAAAATACCTTACTGTGATCATCTGAATCCTCCCCGGTGGAACAAATTTCTCTCCTCTATGAGAACAGCCGAATCCTAGAAACGATGAAGCCACCACTACACCTCTATTGAAGAAGGTAAATCACTCGAGCCCATTGCTTGTCGTGGAAGCTAAATGATGCGATTAATAAAGAACACCCATCGATGTGCCCTTCTCCACTCCCAAACATGATGACTTGTTGATATGAAAATTTAGAAAGAAATGAATAAGAAATAATAATACATAAAAATAAAAATAATGAAAATAATAAATAAAAATAATAATATTAAATAAATATATTTATGAAATAATAATAATAATAAGTATATGTATATATATATAAATATATAAATATATATTATTAATAATAAGTATATGTATTTTTAAATACTTTTATATTTATATAATAATTATTATAATAGATATAATATATATTAATAATAATATAAGTAAATAAATAAATAATAATAATAATAATAATAATAATAATAATAATATAAACTTGAACATCAACAAGTCTGAGCCAGAAATGAGTTTGGGAATGCAAGCTTGGCACTACAACTGTCCATAATTTGTTAAAACTAGCCCATAACCCAAATTGGAATTTGGGAAAAATAATTGGAGCTACTCATCTATAGTGACTTTGATATTTTTTCTGATTTCCTGGTTTAATTAGCTTAGAATATTTATGTGAATTAGATCGTGTGAAGTAAATCATGGATGAAAGCTTTGGGAATCCTCACTTAGCCATTCCGACCATTGATCTGTCCACATGGAGAGAATATGAGTTTTGGATCATAGTGTAATGTCCTAGAATTTTGGAGAGGTACAAACACTTATGATACTATTAAAAACCTCTCATTTTATGCTAATAATGAACTATAAAGGTTAATGAGTGGTTTGGGGGAGTCTAGGGATCATTTAGAGCCTCAAGCTCTAGAATTTGGGATGGTAGACCAAACCACGTGGTTAGCGCACAATTAGTGATAACCATGTAACTCAACCGTGCAAGGAACTTTTTTCATAGAAGTCGGCCACACAGTTTGAATGAACCATGTGTGCCAGGCCACACACCCATAAAAATTCAATATACTTTTAAATATAAGAATTTCACATGGATTATGCATGGTTAGCCAAACCATGTGATCAGCCCGTGAAAGGGTTGTTCTTGGGCAGTGGTTGGCACACAGTTTGGACAACCGTCTAACCAAATGGTGCGACCCATTATTTAAGGGGGGAATTCACGGTTTCAACACTAAAAATTTTTAAACCCTTTCTGCTCATTTCCTTCTTCTATAATAAATATCGCCTCCAATACTCTTCCATGAGCTCTCCCTCTTACTTTTCTAGGTTCATTGATAACTCCTGTACTGGACCTCTGATTTCATCACCATCAATCATGTTGAATCCGAAATTGTAATCTCTATAATACTCTTTCTTCCTTTCTACATTTAACTTTATTTTGTTTATGATATTTTGGTACTAGATCTTACACCCTATTTTCATGGATTTGGTTCGTTCTTCCAATTTCTCTTGTTTTATCTCAATTGAAGGTCCAAAATTGGACAAGGAGAGCGATACAAGACTAAGGTAGGTGGTCCAATTCCGTTACATAAATTCCAATTTATTTTATATTTTGAACCATTGTTTCGCATGCTAGACTTCTCCGGTAATGCTTTCAAAATGCTTAGTAAACTTAATTTGAATGTGTTTCCACACTTAATACAACCCTGGATAATGGAAAATCAATACCTTGGTTGATCATCACAACATGAGATTTTCATATGGGTGTACCCTCCCTTAAGATCCTAATTTCCCATCTTCTATAAAATTTTAAACCACCTATTGAGGTGTGTTTACTTGACTTGTAATAAATGATGATCTAGAAATTTATATTGAATTATGTAAAGTGAGTGTCCATGTATTTAGCCCTATGTTTTAGTCATAGATTTAGTTACATGAATTAAATGAATTGGATGGATTGGGTAAAGTATTATTAATTTAATGGTCATTAAATGATATGATATTTTGATAGCTAAATATTCCTTCATATCGAGATGTGAGTGATACATGGGATTCCATTTATGGATCGCATTAGATGATCCCATCATGATTTGTAATTAGAATTTTTTAATTAATGGTAAATATTTCCAGAGTGATACTTTTTATGCCTTGGACAGGTTCACCATGTGGTGCCTCTACCTCATTATGAGTGATATCGGTTCACTAGGTGATACCCCATGGATGGGCTCCATGTTAGGACGGTTATAACATTCCATGAGTGATACTTGGTCCCCTATATAAGATACTAGGGATGGGATCCGAGGTAATTGTCTCCAAACTATGCTGAGAATGATACTTGAGATTCTATTTATGGATCACCTTAGATGGAATCTTAGGGAATGGAGTATTTATTGTGCTCTTGGTGTGATACTTGGGGTTCCTTGTTATGATTTTTCCTTGGACAGACATAGGATACCGCTTACATAAATTCAATATATTAATTTTTAATAATTTCCAAGAATTATAATTTATTAAATCAAAGGATGCGTCTACCTAGACAAATCACATTCTTGGGATCAGTATAGTCTTGAAAGTTGATTTATGATGATCCATTATTAAATTCATATTATATCTATACAAGATGAATTTTGATCAGAGATATCTAGTTTAGGCCGAAGCTGGTAGTATTTGTAGGGTATACATGGGGAACTTGGGCTGACATGTTTTATTTATTCATCACCTTACATTTATTATGTACTTTCACAATTCTAATTTCATATATAGAGACTAGTTTGTTCTAAACATTGCTCGTGGTAACCTTCTGAGTATATCTCACACCCTACTCAGGACACCCTTGGAACCCAAAAAAAACATCACGACTCTAGGTGTAGATAAAGGGAGTCATCTAGATTCTGATTTTTGATTCTAATTATTGTGATAGATTACGAGAGAAGAGGACCAATCATATCCTCATGATGTAAGTTGTGTATTTTTTTATTTCTTGTTTAGAAAGTGGTATATGCTTGTTACCATTTTATCCCATGTAACCATTTTTATATCTATATGGAATGATCAGTATCAGTCTATATCTATTATGATTCAGTTTCTTCATGTTTATTACTGGATGATTTATTATTATTTCACTACTATTTATTTATTATTACATCTGCTAGTTTAATTTATTATTTACCACTATTCTACACTCTAAATCACAAGGGAATAGCCCCCCATAGACATACCCTAGTCCATTGTTTCTAGTTAGAAGACTATGGAATATGGGGAGTCTCTCTTGAGGTCATGTGGCCAACCGTCTTAGGGAACCGATAAGTGGAATATATGGCAGGATGATACAAAGGGGTATCAGAGGTTAATTTTCCATTAATATTTCTCTTTGGGTATTTTTTAGGAGACTAGGTTGTATCCAAATCTAGTAATGAGCATGTTCCTGGGATTAGCTAAACCATACATAGAGGAAAACCAAATTTTCTAGGATAGGTTATTAATGCTATTTAATTTTTTCTATTATAGTTGATTTGATTTCACTATTGAGTGAAAAAAATGTTTTTTGAAGTTATTATTATTGATATTATTTTTATGGATTTTTTCTTTTACTTTTACTTGTACAAATCGTAGGTATTATTTCATGCCTAATATTTGGCACCTAAGGAATCACTTGTCCTGCATTATGCCATACCATGTTCATTTCCTATATTGTCTATGATTTTTGTTAATTAATTGATTTTCATAAATGGAAATGTGTTAACATTTCTTATAGGGATGACATAATGTGATTAATTAAATGGAAATTTGTTAACATTTAATATAAAATCATGGTAAAAAATGAATCGTAAATATAGACACCAAATATGCTAACAATTTTTTAAATTAATGAGGATGTGACTATATCTCTCAAAATATAGTTCAAATTAAGCTCAATATATGAATGATGATATAGAAGTGTATTTAGACCAATTTAATAAACTAAAAGTTTTAAAAATTCCTTCTTATTTTAGTCCATAAATTCATGGTATGATGGAATAATAGAATTTGATGATTCTATTTGAATAAAAAATTAATCATTGAAATTTACAACATATCTCAGTCTACAAATGAACAATAGAATTTAAATTTTTAGGATAAATCATTAATAGAATGTGGAAAAATATTTAAGAATATCATGTTTATATATTATGTTGTTATAATTTTTATACAGGAAACAAATTTCAGAAGGGTAATTATAAGGGAAACCTGGGCACCCATATTTAATATAAATTATAAACTCCACTTCCATTCATGGGTGATAAAACTTCACCATGGATCAAGTATGAATTATAAAAAACAATCCTTTATTTAGGGTGGGTAAGTCATGAAAAAATCCCATTTCTAATAGAGATACCTCTCATCCACATTTCATTAATCTTGATTTACTTCATTACATTGTTGTAATCCCTAAGTTTTTGGTAATTTTGATTTTAATGGTTACTAATGTTTATTCATATTATATAAATTATAATAACCATATATATATAAATACATATTTATGATCCTAATCTATCTTAAATTCTTTTAAGACACTTTCTCTAATTTTCATTATAATTCTATAACAAACGTATATAGTTTCCATTCAGTTCATGTGTGATAATTTACTTAGTTTATATCTTTTCTTCTCCATTTCTATTTTATTTTAATTTTCTAATAATCAAAATTAGTATCCACACTACACTCCATTTTTATGGTTTATGAAACAATCCTTTATGGTGATACCTTGATATGGGATGACAACTTGATTGAGAGAAGACACATTTCGTGATAGTAAAATTTTCATTTTGGGACTTAGTTGAAAGTGTCATTGAATATTGACATGTTTTATAGATTTTAGAAATATATGGATTATTGGTTCTCTAAGAAAACAAAAGTTGATAGATTATTGAACCATTAATCAAAAATAAGAGTGCATGGATTAGATCTTGAGTAGGGGCATGGATTATAACTTAAACATCATAGAAGCCTGATCCTACACATATTATATTGCGGAAGATAATTTTTGAAGAACTTTATCAATAAATGATGATGTTAATCCATTAACCAAATATCCCTGGATATTACAATGAGTTTTCATAAAGGGTTTAATTCAAATGTGATATGCATTATTACTCTTAGTGCTATACAAAACCAAACCTACCTTTCATCAAAAACTAATTCTATTGATTCCAAAATAATAATTATATATCAAAGGATTAGAACGGAGTTCCACTATATGGATTATAATATAGAAATATAACTTCAACATTCGATAGTTGAAACTTATCCATGCTTTAGTATACAAAACTCAAATGATTACATTTTCTTGAAGAACACTAATGCTATACACCAATGTGTGAAACACCATATCATCAAGCTCTTCTTGCGGAAAATCATAGAATATTGTGTTTATTATTTGGAGGTCTTATCTCCATGACATTGTGATAATCTTTATGACCATGAAATATTTTTAACAAAACATGATAATACAAGTTATATATGAATCCATTGAAAAGTTCTATTAGGGTGATATTTGGAAATTTCCGTATCTTTATGATGTATCATCTTGTCATCAAGGTAATCCATGAAAATACCATGTCAATATTTGATAGGAAACCTCCAAAAAAACTCAATGAGATGAGGTGGACTTTGGGACATCATGCTTGTAACATATTATTTTTATCTAACCTCATGGGTAATTTCATATCCTTAAAAAATATGATAAATAAGGGATCCACATTTACATGGTACATATATTGTCAAAGAACCTTTAATTATCTTAAATAATAAATCTTGAGCTCACTGGTACTGATGGAACCCAGATAAGGTAAGTTGGTCATTTTATATATGGAAACCAAAGAGTGACCACTCAATTCCATTTTCACAAAAAATAATGATGCATGTTGTAGAATAGTATCTAATATCTTGTTAAGATAATTTTGAAAATTGATAAACAATATTTTGATATTGATAACACTTTCCTTTCATTAATATTTGAGGTACAAAAGTCAAGACACTAATTACAACATCAAAAGGTTTAGTTAATCATTCATATTGATCATATAAAATACACCCTTAGATATACAATCTTATTTTTGATATGTTAAATGATTAATATTAGTTCATATATCACAGGATGTAATTTTTCTTAGAATATTTTATTCTTATGAAATCTCCCATTTTAAAAAAGTTTTAAACCATACATAATATTTAAAAAATCTTACATATCATAATGTGAGTTAATTTATCTTATGTATCTACATAGGATAATTGAAATCATTTAATTTTAGTATCCTTATCTATAATGGATTATGCATAAGGTTTTTTAGGATCCTTACATGATGTGTAAGGTTTTTCCATTTAATCCTCTTATGTCTTAAATCTATAAAAAATATTACATATCATGAGAAAAACTAACACGTCTCTCACATAAGGTATTTTATATTGTTAATTTTATTAAAATCCTTAGAGAATATATTTTTTATCTTGAAAATATGTTATTCAACACTTGGATTTTATAATTATGAGATTTATTTAACAATAAACTTTTAGATTAATCAAATATCATATTCATTAATCTTGTTTCTATTTTCACCTATTATGAATATAAAACACTTACCTATATAAGGAACTCCCAAAATTTTTCCATTTCATTAATTCAAATAAACAAAATCTATATTTTTTTATGAATAATGGCATAATAAAATAATATTCATAACCTCTTAAACCATTATCATTGAATCTCAAGCTAATTAAAAAATCAAAAAAATATTTTAAATCACTTTATAAATAAAATAAATATTTAAAAACCTCTATCAACCTTATATAAAACTTATTTTTTAATATTTAATTACCCAATTTATAGTGATTTAATTACCATCACTATCATTTTAAGTATAGACATAAATCAAACACATCTTTATCTTCCTTCAACCCTTATCCAGGTGATGTTCAACACTATATACAAAAATATTCATGCTCACTAACCTATATAAGTGCAAGATAATTTTATTGTGAGAAGAATAATATCATTTTTTACATATAAAGGATCATTAAATTAATAAAATCTAACTCTATGAAAGCAATGATGGGTGTAGAAATAAAGAGAAACTAATCTTGAATAAAAACTATTTATAAATAATAAAAAATGTGTTACAAACCTTTATATTTCATTTTAAGGGTTTTACGCAATTATTTTGTAAGAAATTCATAAACTTACCTCATATTCAATAAAAACATAATTTTTTTTAGTAAAAAATGTATTCTTCCCCTTTCAAGCCATTTTTTTATTTAGAATTCACTATATATTAGTATTCATATTTAAAATAACCACAAATAGAAATGGGAAAGAAATAAAAATAACTCAAAAATTATTTTTTTAAAGTCTGACCACATTTATTTATTTTATCATGAAATAAAAAACTATGGAAACTTCACTTTGTTAATAGATCCCCTTGTTTTTCCTCCAGTAAGTGTTACCAAAAAATATAGAGGATAAGTCATTACAATAGAGGGGATACATTGTAGTCTAAAAAATAATGGGAAATTTTCTCTCCCTTGAACATTCTATAATTTAGAATATATTAAGATTTTATCAATAATTTTATAAGTAGTAAAATTAGTAGAAGTTAGAATAGTGGATATTATAAGGATTCAAACTAAAAAAATAAGCACAATAGTAAATAAGAAACGAAAATAGGTATCATTTAAAAATCCAAATTTCATAAATGTATATTATTACCAAAAAAAATTCTCATAAATGAATCATTTACTTTTAGAGCAAAGAGTCATGTTTTTTATAACCTAATCCATGGTATCCAAGTCCCCACTATAAATTCTTTAACATTATCCTTTCATAAGGTATTAGGAATATCAACCTTGAGCACTTCATTGAACAAACCATAAATATCAAGTCTGAAAATGGACTTTATTGAACTAACTTTTCAGAAGATAAACTAATTGCTATCCTAAAAATCTCACCAGTTAACACAATCGTAAAAATCATAGGTTCTGTAGCTTGAAACCTCATCAATCTCACAGGATTAAAAAGAACAATAAATAATTAAAATAAAATCTAAATTTCTTATAATTAATACCTCAATAGATGATGAATTTTATCACAACTAATACACTACCATAAATGTAAGGTACAAAAAAGGCAATGAGATAGTGTAAAAAAACACCAAAATTGAGTAATAAGAGCGTTTTTAGTATATTACAATATATAAATATTTGATTCAATTTATACGCATTAATCTAAGATTATTCAATGGTTAGATTCAGTGTTCTTTATGTATGAATCTATATATATTATAAGAATCTTGAAATGTTTTTTTGAAATAAACCATGTCACTTAAGACTAGTAGCACACCATTACAACATTGAAGCTTTGTTTGGGTAAAATAATTAATTTTTTTGATAAAATATAAAATTCAACTCCTTATATCTTCTGATAAAATTCTTATCTAGAAGATATATTCTTCTGAAAAATCTTCCCCTTTTCAAAATATGATATTCTCCCCCTTTTATTTTTTTATGTGTGAAATTTATTTAAAAATAATATTAACCAACCTAATTAGAAAACAAAATTTTCCATAAAAATTAATAAAAAAATACATTTTGTTAAGATAATATTGTTATAAAATAAAGAAAAAAAATATCGTTCTTGTAATTTCAACAGATCTGACTTTTAAGAATCTTTTAGTACCATCCTGTTTTCTAAAATGATTAAATTTTTTTAACAAAAGTTTCAATTGAATTATAAGAGTTTAAAGAATGGACCTTGTATAACTTATCACCCAATTCATAAGGGTGATATTCATATGATGAATATGGTTCTAGTAAATGTTAGGAATATCCTCTTTTATCTCATGGAAATGAATATTTCCTATTATAATACATGGAAAACAATGTTTGTTATTTTATGAGATATGAGTATCAGGGTATCAGAGTATAAATTCATCAAATCATGTAATTTTTTAATGTAATTAATTAGAGAATAAAAATATAAAAACATAAAGTATTGTATTAAAATATATGAAATATAGTTTGAAAAAAGAAAATAAGAATAATGTATCAAGATATAGGGGTTCGTTTGAGAGTCATGTACCTCAAATCGCATCCTCAAGAGGCCTTTGTGTCATACTTCACCATGCTGCTTTGAAAACTATGAAGTCATATATGAAAAAGTAATCACCAAAATATTCTAATGAAAAAGAAAATTTCTCCAATCGGCATAGTTATTAATTAAGTGCGCCTTGGCATGAAATTGGGCCATGGATAGTGCCAGGTACCATTACTCCACACAACACTTGCGCAATTTCCTAGTTGATATGGTGCATTGTGGCGTGCACTATGTTTCTACATGGTGTGGTTTGTCATTGTGTGCTCCATTTCCCCATAATAATGTTATTTTTATTTTTTTTCTACAAATTTTTAAACCACTTAACCAACCTATATTAAAATACTTTAATAAAACATCATTTTGTAAGTCAATTGAGTCCCCTCCTTCTACCCTCGACTCTATGCGATACATTGATCAGGCACCATGACCAAACACAACCATCAAGCCTATAATATAACTTTTTATTTGTTATTATTTAAATGTGATTATATTATCTTTATGTGATGCAAGTTAATATTTTCCATACATTGTGTGCCGAACATGTGCTTTTGGGTCGGATGCCCTTATGTCCATTTTGAACTATGCGCCATAAATAACCATGCCAATAGGCCATAATTCAAGAACCAAAATTATATCATTAGAGAAACATATACATTATATAATGTATTAAAAAAATAGATTTAACTCAACAACATATGACATCTCTTAGGAGTGTTATCAAATATTATTTTACTTTCCATTAAAGATATTTTTAATGATTTTTTTATAAATATTTTATTGACGATTATTTTTTATCTTATGAAATAAAACATATCATGTTAAGTGATTTTATAGATTATTTATTTAATGTATGTTTATTTTTATTAATATAGATAGAATTTGTATACACAACGCTGATCGGATCCTTAATGAGTTTTATAATGAGTTATGTTAATTTTTGGACAACCCATTCAATAATGATTCAGATGGTGGATTGATTTGATGACTGTGTTTTGATTGTGCTGGAAGACCATAGTTAAATCATGAGGAAGTGAGTTACCATATCACTAAACATGGTTTCCAAAAAAAAAATCACTTGTGGTATCCAAATGGAGAAAAATCTGATGTAGACAATGACATTAATTAAATTTAATGGATTGGCATGAAAAATTTGATTTCTAATCGGTTTCCATTTTTTATGTAGCCAACTCCTCATGTAGACCAATGAAAGTATAAATGAATATTAAACATAGTTTTTTCTATTGATCAGAATGATGATGTTTATATTGTTAGAAATATGATGGAAGATGTGTATTCCCTAGTGTATCAGGCATGCATAAAAATGAGTATACTCTATTTTTTAATGTGATTATATCCTGGTAAGGAAATTTATGGATTTAGTAATACTTAAGTTTACTATATCCTTACATTGATTAAGGATTTACTACCTGATGATGCATGTATTCTAGAAAATTATTACATGACATCAAATTTGGTTGAAAAATTTGGATTTTTATATACTAAGATTCATTTTTTCCCAAAGAGTATTGTCTGTTCTGGAAGGAAAATGTTGATTTGAGTCAGAAAAAATAGTGTGGAACATCAAGGTCAAAGAATAATAAAGATGGAACTCAATCTCGTATACTAGAGAAAGTGATGTGACACTTCCCTTGGATTCTTAGTTGTTAATTTTTTTATGATAGATAAAATGGAAAGTAATATGAGATAGAATGAAGCTGAAATAAATAAATATAATGATTAAATAGTTCATCCTATAGATGTGTTATATTGGAAGAAATAATCATTAATTTTTCATCACCAAATGTATATTGATGTTCAGTATTGAACTGATTAATAGCTAACATGAATTTATTAAATATAGATCTTCTTAAAATTAAAATAATGGTTCTTAATAAATTATTATAAAAATAGATAAAAAAATGCATGTATGTATTCCATGATATAACTTATTACACATTCTATTTCAAGAAAAAGTTTCCTATTATTTTAGCATCTAAAGAGAACACTTATACATCACATGGTGTAGAATTTCAATTTATTTTCGGGGACCAAGAGGATTTTTAAGCTGAAAAAACCTGAAATAATATCTCCTTAACCCAAATCTCGTAAAATTTCTTTTAAGAATTAATTTTTTTGAATTTTAGGATTATATTTTCATGCTATAGTATCAATAATTATGTTACAAAGAATGTATTGAAAGAAGGTTAGTATCTTGGATTAACTCAAATGATTACCATTTCTATATTAGGGAAGTATTTATTTTAATTTTTTTACATTTAATTCTTATCAATTTTTTATTTTATTTCTAATTATAATGAATTCATACGTGAATTGATCTAAAATGTGTTGAAATTTTTGTTGGAATCATATATTAAATTATATTATATGGTACCACTATATTTAATGATTGGTTTACTTAATCCAAGTCATTTTGTATAGATTTTAGTGTTTATTGAATGGAATTTTGAGCCTATAATGTTTTACCTTGCATATTTCATTTTTTTTTTCTTTTTTGTTAATGATGTTATGTAGTTTATAACTAGAAACATATTTGTACTTAATATATCTGATTATTAATTATTGTTTAAAATATATTCTTTGATTTTATATTAATACATTGAATAATATTTTTCATTACATAATTAAAAATCCTATTTGAACCATACAAATTTACATGTTTCCCCGAATTTAAAGATAAATATTAAAGGTCAAATCCTTCCTTGGTTTCCTTTCTCCCACTGAAAAAATCTACTATGAAAAGAAATTTCATAATAATTTAAGATGCCTCTATTTCTAGTATAGCTCCACCTTCCTTTATGTAGGTTTTTTCTAGAACTCAATCTACATCTCATTTGTATGAAATCATTATTATTATTTATATTTATGGAGATAATAAAACTTTTGATCTCACTAAAGGTATTTTCTGGTTTTCCATTCTAATATCTGAACTCTAATTTGTTATATGGTATCATACTTTGGTCACCTCTTGAGATGTTCTATAGGGTTCAACCCAAAATCATTTTACTTTGAAAATTTATTATAGTTTTTGATCTATTTTCTCCAGTAATAATTTCTATGCTTAATCATCACCCATTCAGAATCTATATCCTCTAAAGGAAGGACTTCATGGATTATTGGGCTCTTGAGTCTCAAGATTATGGTTCTTAGAGGGTTAACATGTTTTATTTTTTTATTAATATTCATGAGGCACATGATCCTTAAATGGTGGTGGTTTGTATCCATTTTTTGGCATCCCCTTATATTTTACAACCATGTTATACTGCTTATCACATCAATTTTTCCACCATATTCGGCTACAAGCAAGGTTAGTGATCTTGTTATAGAAAAAAATATTCATTAATTACAAGGTGATATTTTTCACTTAATGTCACTTCTTGGGAATATGGTCTATTTTTTTTGGATTAAGAGTTCTATTCTAGGTGAGGTTGGGTTTTGGGGAATAAGGTTGGTGTGAAAACCTCTCCAAAGGGGTTTCCTATTTCAGTTTTGTCTATTAACATGAAGAAATTTGCCTCATTGTGATCCAAGATGATTTCTATTATTCTCTATCAATTTCATCTATTCTATTCATGTTCTATATACTGGGAGAAGATTATTGTGAATAAAAATATATTTTTATAGAACCTAAAAATCTCAAATGATTTCTAATTTGTATTTGTTTTCATGGACCTTCATTTTCAAGAAATTTTATAACTTTTAATTATATATTAAGATCAATGAGATTATTTTTTAGGTTAGTTTAGTGTAATTTAATTTACTTATAATGTTTTTTTATTTTGTTTACCTAAAAAGGCATTGAATATTGAGGGTAGCGTTCCACACTCTACCTTGTTTTGTAAAAGTATGAAAAAGAGAGATGATATTATGGTAAATAGTAACACCCAGAAGATGATTATAAGTATATTTCAATATTATTTATTTTGAATTAATTAAATTATTTATATTATTTTATCATTTTAATTTATGTTATATATCACTCAACATATTGATTTGGAAGCATTGGAACAAAAAGAACCCAAATATTTTGGGTTGAACAATCAACTGCATTAGGTGTTAGGAGATACACATCGTGGCAGAGTGTTTTGTTGACATGGGAAGAAGATTCTTCCATCTAGATACTATTCTTATGACAATGTCTCTTTGAGTACTAATTATGGTATGGTTATAATCAAACAAATGAATAACTTTATCAAATAAGAAGCTCTAAATGTATCTCGAAAATTAGAAGAAGAGACTCAACATTAAAAGACGATAAATGAACATATAATGAAAGTTGTGTCTGCTCTTTTTTCTACAATTTTATCAGAATATGATACAATGGTTGATTCCTATTTTATATTGAAGTGTTATATTTATATATATTTCTCTTCTCCAGTGGGTGCCTATGCCAGTGTCGATGCTGATGCTGATGCCAATACAAATTCCAACATCAATATCGATTTCGATGCCAATGCTGATGCTGATGTCGATGCTAATGCTGATTCTGACGTTGAAAATGATGTCGATGCTGATGATGATGCCAATGCTGATGCCAATAACGATGCCGATGCTAATACCAATGATGATGTTAGTGGTGCGAAAGGTGGAGATAGTGTTTATGTAGCAGGTGTGGATGAGGTTTAGCATGGTTCTAATTATACTAATATTGATGCTCAATTTTGATATAAATAGTATTTTTGGTTTGTTTATTTTCTGAATTTTATTATGTAGATAAGTTTTATTATATTTATATTTAATTTTATTTTGGATTGTCTATCTGTTTCTACATTTATTGAATATTTTTATTATGGTGTATGTCTGTTTCTATAGTTGTTATGTTTTATTATTATTATTATATTGAATTGGGTCATCCTCCTCTGATGCGGCCACTACACCTCCCCACTGATGCTACTCTGAGGTGTCTTCCCTACCTCCTCCTCTAGAACATCACTAACGGTATGTATTAATAAATTTTTGAACCTATTTTTTCTTATTTTTCTATGATGAATATGTTAAATGTTTTCACTCCAAACTATTGATCCTTTTACTTCTGTGAGTGTACCGTGAACGAGTGCTACAACTGAGACCTTCCATGAGTGGGACCTGCATGAGATAACCCCTACCCATTCTGTTAACTATAATCTTCACACTCATAGTTATTCTTCTTACTTCATCCATCCGACTTTATTGAAAAATCCTCTATTTTTTTGAACCATACTCTATTTAATCCCAAGTTATATTTCTTTTCTATTTTTTCATATTTTATTCATGTTTTTGTTTATTCCTTGGTCTAGTTTCAAGTATCAATCGCCTTAAATTATGTTTGGTTTCTCTTTTATCTCTGCACTAGTTATGATTTTTAGTTTTTTGTCAAACATATGCTATTAATTTCCATCTCTAATGATCTTAGTAGTGAGATTTTTTATTTTTATTGAATTTTGTTGTTTTTATATACAACTACAACATATTAACATTGACTAAAAGGTTAAAATTTGGAAAACAGAACATGATCTTCAAATAGATAAGGTTAGTGATCCCCCCATAATATTACTTTCATAAAATTATTTATTCAAGTTCATGTTTTTTAAGTTTCTTCCCCCTTTATAATTTACAAAGAATTGATGAATAGACATGTTTGATGTAATTTATAAACCTAAATACCTAATAGGGTTTTTTTCAAGGATCTTTGATGAAAAATTTATATGTGGTTTTCTTGTATTCTTCTATTTTGGATGCAGGGTAAGGTGGATATGGAGAAGTAGTAGGCATATTAAAATTATATTTTAAACCTGAGGTTCGTTTATATTTCATAATACTAGTGTTAATTCATATAAAATAGTCATATTTTATTTTATATGCATTTTTATCTTGATTTTAGTGTATGATTGTGGAATAATTTATTCTATTCACAAGCATAAGAATGAGGATCTTCTTACAATAGTTAAAATTGTTACTAATGGTATGTAATAATTTGTTTCATCTATCACTTACTTATATATTAAAAAAACATTCAAAGAGATGTCTTTCACTTTATATTTCAATTTTGTTATTTATGTTCTAGTGGTTATATTTTAAATTATTTATTGATGTTATAGGTCATGTGATATAAGATAGGAGTATCTCCCCTACCTTGAGCCATACAATTATTAGAGAAGTCTTATTACACACAGTCACTGGTACCCTATTATATTTACCTTAAACCCAACTACTCACTAACCACCATTAATAACCTCTTCTTTAAATGAGCATTTTATTATTAGATGAACCAGATCCATCATCCACACTAATCCAATAGTATAAAAAACAACTAGAATAGAATCATCAAGCCACAAATATTTTCCCCTGATTATTCTAAAAACAATTTCTATAACGTAATTTATATTTTTATAGGTTAAAAAATTCAAGATCATCAACAAAAAACTTCTGAGAGTGTGAGTTTCTATCAAAGAAAATTAAAAAATAGTTATATTTCACCAAATTTTAACATCACCAAATCTTTTAAAACCATTATTTTTTACCTCTCCAACATTCTTATAAGGGTTTTCTAAAAGGTTTATTAGAATTATATTTTCTCTTTTATAAATATATAGTTGCTATTTAATGGTTAATTGTTTACCCTATGGATATTTTTACTTCTCAACGGTAGTTAAGAAGGGAAATCCTCCCTCCACCCTTCTTTGTGGAATTTTTAATGATTATCTTAGTCAGTGCATCTTTAATGAAATGAAATCTAACTATATAACTCAATTTAATGATAAATGAAACATATATGCTTTTACACATCTATTATATGCCTATAAAATCCATCATATATTCAATGAAGATAATAAAACTCTCAAATATCATAAATAAAATTATTATCATTATAATGAAGTTTTATAAAAGTTCATCAGCTAAGGAAAATCTATGCTTTTCCTTTTAAATGGTCTCATTGAATTAAAAAATAATCATATTATCTAGTTTTTGGGGATCAAACTTTAGAAACACTTTTTCAACTACTAGTGTATTCCTATCATCAATGGATGATTCAAATATATATACTCAGAGGGTATCACTTCCTAAATATCATCTCAATTGGTGAGATATAAAGGAAATATCCTCTTAAAATCCAAATAATTTTCCTTACAAACTATCTAAACTCTTTAATGTTTATATACATTTTTCACACACACACACACACACATATCTATAATGAAATGTATTGTAATTTAATTGGAAAGAATATCTGAAAAAAAATTAGATTGGTTACATCCATTAGAAAATACTGGAGACCATTTCATGGATGAAATGTGTTACAGAACCTAAGCATTACATGATATATTTTAAAAGAATTTTCATATTCAACAATTCAATTATATCAATCTACCCATGAATTCAACTTATAATCAATGGTGACTGGAATATTTTCTTGTGTTTTATTATTATTGATAAACTTCATAGTGGTTATAAATTCTAATTACATTCCTCTATATTCCATATCAAAAGACAGGCTTGTAGTGAAATATATAAACATATCATGTGGGACCCATCAAGGATGTCAACAATTAACTTTTGGGTATAAAATTTTATCCACGCATATATTTCTAACATTTTACATCCCCCTACCACATGAGATCAATAGTCACTCAATTGAAAATTATTTTATTAATATGGAATTTATTGTAGGATATATATGTAATTATATCATAATCTATATTGTATATTTCTGTTTCCTAGACCTATAATACTATCATTAGATATCAGGCTATATGAGATTTCATAATAGTAACATTTAATAAATTTGGTAATGAAAAAAATGACACCTCAAAAAAATGGATATGAATATTCAAGGAAAAATTCATCCTGGAATCCATGTTCACAATACATTGGAGAATATAGAATAACAATCTTTCAATAGATGATTTAATGAGAGTTTATGGTATATTTGTTACATCTCTTTCTGTTCTCTCCCTTAAAGCATAAGAAAATTTCCTAATTTTTTTTTCATAATTATATAGATGAAATATCAATGTTTATATCATCCCAATTCCTTACCGATACTCAATGTGACACTAAATATGAAATCTTTATGAACTAATTTTTTAATCTATCTATCCATTAGAAATTCTCCAATTTTTTCCCTCAAACTCCATAAACAAAATTATTTTAAAATTAGTGATCCTACAACACATTTTTTTATGATAACTCTATCAACTTTAAGTATGTCTATGTAGGAATCATGGTGTATAATATAAAGGCCTCCAAATTTCAAATATATCAAATGTAAAAGTGAAAAGGTGATTGAAAATTTTCGATGAAATTTAAAATTATATAATTTCCAATGAAGATATATCAGTGTAAACAAATTCATTAGAAATCCACACCAATAACTTGATCAAGTAAAACAATGAAGGTATAGCACATGGAGTTCTAGGACTATCATGTTATAGATATATCCTTAGAATATAATGTGGATTTATAAATGTCAACTTTCTAAATATCTAGGAATAATTAATGTTGTTTAATTCGATCATTAATTTGTTATATTTTTTATAAGATATATTGAATGGCATAGATGACCCGTGATTTGGTTCAGGAGTAAATCATTAATATTGGTTAAAATTTAAATTCTTTTTCATATATTGTCCATTAGAAAGTATACATGGAATATACAAAATTATTTATGAATCATAGAATAATGAATTTTATAATGTGAAAAATCTATAGGGATGGAAACATGGTTACTATTTCAATTTATAAAAGAGAATTTAAAACTATAAATCTCAATTATCCTTTATTATTTTTGAGGATTTGATGTATTTACTCTTTTTGAATGTAAGAGGTGATGTATACCCATGTCTCATATAAAGGAAATTATTATTTAAGTTACTTTTATTTCAATGTAATAGTTCATATCATATGATAATGTCTATATCTGTTCATATCTACTATATTTGTGCTCCATTTTAGGTGCTTGATGTTTCTGTTTTCTACAATGATTTTTATATATCCCATGATGGTTTCATAGATTTTCTATTGAAATACTGATGTATGGAAAATCTTGAAATTTTATGAGAGTTATGCTGTTCTATTTATTTTACTTCTCATTATCTTGATATCATTATATAGAGTTTGTAGGACTAGTTTGTGAAGCCCGACACTATTCTGAAGAGTCATCTCTTGGAATTGACATTTTCAAATCTTTCGATTATCATGAACCTACTTCACTCTCTCTATAGTGGGGTTTTTCAACTCCATGGAGGATGTTCTAAAATTATTTCATATGCTGAAGGTACATAAAGGCCTTTTTGAAGAAGTAATATACTTCTGAATTTGAATTCATGAGAAACATTGATGTATCCTTAATGTTTTATATCTTGGATTTCTAGGTACAAGGTGAGGCACGGTACATAGTGCAGGGTGCCGAGTGAAGTAAGGTGTGGGGTGAAGTAGGGTGTAGGGTGTAATGAAATTATTTTTCTACTTATATAAACTAATATATAACAATATTTTACAACAATGGCAGTAAATTTTCTATTTTTCTAGAAACTGAAGGCTATAGCCACAGTTGAAAATTGTGGCTACAACCTTATTTCCGTGATTTAAATCAGAGAATTATCCTTATTTCTATGGTTTGAACCATGGATATTTGAAAATTTCCATAGTTTCAAACCATGGAAATAAATTTCAATTGAATTGCTTATAGCCATGATTGATAACCCTAGATTTAGGAATACTACCATAGTTTGAAACCATAGCGATTGACCTATATCAATAGTTTAAAAACATGGAAATAAATTTCAATGAAATTACCTATAGCCACAATTTTCCACCATGACTTTAAGTGTGGACCTATTTCCATTAAAATAGGATCCATGGTTCCCCATACCATATCCATAACCTAAAGCCATAGTTTGAGGACCTATGGCCACAATTATAAATTTTGGATACTACTATAATTTCTAGTAGTAATTTTCTTACAAGATAATTCTATTTGTCTTATGTGGTGTTTAGACTACATTTAGAGATAGATGATTGAAATTTTATTAGACATGATTTAAATTATTATTGATGTTTTTATGGATGATTTTTCATTTGTTTGAAGTGACATTGAAAATTTCCTTAAAAACATGGAAATATTTTGGAATTTTTTTTTAAAAAAATTCTAAATTGGGAAAAGTGTCAGTTTATTGATATTTAAGGATGTTTTTTGGGTCACAAGGTTTTTATGAAAGGACTAGAGGCTGATAATTCCAAAATTTAGGTAATCCAAAAGATTCCACCACCTAATAATTTTAAGGGGATTAAATTCTTTTACACCATGTTGGATTCTACAGGAGGTTCATTAAAGTTTATTCCAAAATAACTATGACACTCTACTAGTTGCTTGTTAAGGACACACCTTTTGTGTTCAATGAGAAATTTATATATTCCCTTAACTTTTTTATGGTGAGACTTAATACTTCACTTGTGATCACTACCATAGACTGGAATTTCCCATTTGAGGTGATGTGTGATAAAAGTGATGTAGCTATAGGTGCTATTTTGGGGAAGAGGAAGGATAAGAAGCTGCATGTCATTTATTATACTAGAAATATTCTAGATAAATCCCAAAAGAATTATTACAGCACTGAAAATGATATAGATGCAAATAAGTTTTCCCATGAAAAATTTAGATAGCACTTGAAAGGGTCTGGGGTTATTATTTTCACTAATCATCCAACCCTTGAGTACTTGATATATATAAAATAATAAAATCCATGGATCATGATATGGAATATTCAGTTTTTGGGTTTGATATGTTAATATTGGATAAAAAGGGTTATGAAAATGTGGTTTTTAACTATTTTTTAGGCTCCACAACACCTAAATTGAGAAACCAAGAGAGTTAAACACAACTTTTACAGATGAAAAATTGTTTACTGCTTCCATGAATCAATCTGATTGGTTTGAAGATTAGGATAATTTTCTATATGTTAGTGTTATTCCCAATGAATTTTCACAGAACCAAAGTAAAAGGTTTATATCTAATTTGAAATAATTCTTCTGGGATGGGCCTATTATTTTTAGAAGATATTCTGATGGAATTTTGAGGAGGTGTGTAGATGAGGAGAAAATTATTCCCATTATTAAGAGATTTTATTCATCAAATTAGATTTGAAACCATGGAGGAGGCCTAACTAAATATAATTTTCTATAGGATGGTTCATATTGGATAACACTATTCAATAATTCTACGAGTTTAGTGATTTGCTACGACAAATGCCAAATGGTTGGAAATGTAGGTAGAGGGAAGGAGATGTCACAAAAAGGAATACTGTAGGTTGAAAATTTCACCATAAGGGGATTGGATTTTATGAGACTTTTCCTATCCTTAGAGTTACCTTATCCTTTTACACGTATTTTTATATGATTCTAAGCATTATTATCCATAAAATGGAAACCGAGGATTGAAAATACTAGTTTATTTTGGAGACTAGGTACATAATTAGAAAACATGTAACTAGAATAAAAAATATTTTTATTTATCTTTATAATGAGATCTTAACTCCCTTTGATCTCTTACAACTGCATAAAATAACCTAGGGAATAAATAGATAAAAGGGATGATCCAAAAATCCTAGTAAGTTAATAAACATGGAAATGAAATATAACACATGAGTTAGTAGGTATAACATGATAACATAAAATGAATGGATCATGAATAAACATATGAAATAATAAAACATATAACATTGAATCATATTATCATTGAAATATTGGAATGAGATGACAAAATTTATCATGAAATAAACATGATCGAAGGCTAACTACCAAGACTATATCACATGGTGGAAAAAGTCACATAATGGATCATGTTCAATCCCTAATCCCATACATGACATCTCATGGGACTGAAAATTACCAAATGAATTGAAGTGATATCTGGGTGTAGTCAACATTACATGTTCATGAATATGTGTTCCACAATAAGTAATCAAATATAATTAATATACATTAGAGTTACCCGTGGAATGAAATGGGTATCAGAATATTTTCATAAGGCACAACCAAAGAGTGTATCATAATTGAGTTCATTAAATAAGGGATTTAAATCATACCTGGAAATTATTAAATGAAAAATAATCATAGATCATGATAAATAATGTCCAACTAAAGTGAAAAAATTTAAAAATATCGGTTTAGTGACCTTGGTAATGTGCCGTTTAAGAGGGGTTTTAAGAGAACATGTAAAGAGTATTTAAAAGGGGTAAGAGAATAATAATTTATATAAAAACATTAGTGAAATAAAATGGTTTTCCAAATATGGAGGTTTTTTTATAAGTCATATATGTTTTTTAAAATTTCATTGAGTGGTAATTTAAAAGAGAAAAAAGAAAATAAAGAAGTTCCCTTTAATAGACTTTTTGATAGGAATTACGAATGGAACCTTTAATATATGTATATCCCCATAAAGGAAAGATTAAATAAATATTTAATATATGTTTAAGAAATATATAAAGAAAATATAATAAGTATATAAGAAAATTTAAGTGTCAAATTGAGGATAATAAAGAGAGAAGATAACTTTAAGGAAATATGAAGGTTCAGAAAAATCCCTTCCCTTTTGTGTGAATGTGTTCTGCACTTGCAATTAATTCCATATATAACCAAATTATATTAATTAAGTAATTCATTAATAACCTATTATACATTTATTTTATTTATTATAATTTTATTAAGTTCATTTATGGTGTTTTTGATGATTTATAAAGTTCAATTTCATTATTCTAAGAGTGTTTGTTTTCTTGGTTTCATAGTCGGTTTACTTGTATATAATTATGGAAGTTCTTTTAAAATGTGAATAATTATAGATAAGTTAAATTATATGGTTTTAATGAACTTTTATATGTTTAAATTGTCTAATATAACATTTTTTCAGGTATGAGGATGATTCATTTGATAAAATGTTAATGAGAAAAGTTTAGTTTAATTTGAATATTTTTTTATCATCATGAACTAGTTTCATTTTATTTATTATTATGCCTATATATGAGTTACAAAACATTAAAAAATATATAATATACATATTAAAATATTTTTTTACCATAATAATGGTTTTATGACCATCCTTGAAGGTGTCAATGGAAAATGAAAACTCATTATCCATGGAGACGGTAAAACGCCCTAATTTGGACAACAATTTCATTTCTTTAAAAAGAGGAGATGAGAAAAGGGTTAGAAAAAATATATTCCATTTGAAATATAAATTCTAGTATATACATGATAATGTGGCTATTATTATTTTCTAGATGAATTATTTAAGGAGAAGGTAAAAAAAAGAAATAAAATTGAAAGAGTTGGTTTGAGAAAGTTACCTCTTGAATATCACCTCCTTGAGGAAACCCATAAGGAACATAAAATTGCTATTTTGTTGAGACCATAAGATCTTCTACATGGGGAAGAGTATTGGGAGGGGAATTAGTTATAATATTTACAAGATAAAAGGCTTATAAGGTGTGAGAAGAAGGGGTGGTATTTATAGGGGAGACGAGGGTTTTTGATTATTATATTTATTATATTTCATATCTTGGATAAAAAATATAAATAGTTTTTATTAATATGACTATATATAGTAAATGGTTCCAGATATTTCGATCCATGACTCAAAAATTCAAGTATTTGTCTTATAATGTTAAATACCATAAATTACTGTATTTCATTATTCATAGAAATTCAACTATTTTAGAAAAATCCAAAAAATTCAACCTTATCAATTTTTATGTGTAGATTTAAAAAATGTAATCCATTTTATGAAAATAATTTTATAAATTTTATAAATTTATTTTTTGAATAAAATCATCATTTATTCAAAAAATACCGATTTCAATATTATAATCAAGATTTTGGCCCTTTGAAAAATTAATTAAGGTCACATAAAATTATATTTTCATTATAAAATAACATAATATTAATTTATTAATATATTTTATGAAAATAAATTCTCTTTTAAATTATTATATTAATTTTAAAATTATAAATAAACATTTATGTTTTACAAAAATACCAACACATAATTTATCATTTTTAAAACATTTATTTATTTAGAACGTGATATAAATATATCATTTTTTTATTTATAAGATTTATAAATTATATTTTGTACCTCTATAGGTGAGTTCACTATTATAAGGACCAAAATACTATTCTTAATAGTTAGATTACTATTCCAATGTTTAGATTTATAATAGTTATGTAAGTTCCTTAATTCCTATAAATACATCTTATTTTATTCACTTGTATTTTCTCTTAAGGTTGTATATATATGTATATACTTTAAATATTAAATAATAATATTTTATTATTAAACTTATGCTTTATTTCTATAGCTTTGTTCCAGAGTGCAGTTAGGCTAGTGGATGGAGAAGATCCAAAATTTCCCTTTTTTGTTATCTTATATGATATTTATTATCATGCTATAATATTGGGAATTATTATCAATTTATTTGATGATACTAATGTACCATTATTCAATTATGAGAATAATGTTTTTATTGGGTTCTCTATGTGATTTATGTGTTTTATGACATAATTATAACGTAGAGAGACTGTTTTTCCTTATAAGACTTTGAAATATTTCTACATATATTTCGAGAGCTATGTGCTGAGACCCCATGCAATTACAAGCCCCGATGTGCCCGAAATTAATTTTATAAATATATTAAATATATTTTTTATTATGCACATGATGCTTCTTAAATAAAATGGAATAAATGTTAAGTGGATGCTCAGATATGAAATTAGATACCACAGTTGAGTCTGTAACACGATGTTTACCATAGGTGTAATATAAAATATTTCTACACGGTTCATTTAGACTCCTCAATCATTAGTGGTAAATGAATTTAATTAATTAATTATTAAATTAATTCTTTCATTCATTTTAACCTAAAAAATGATTATAAATATACTTCATAGATATTCTCATAAGGTTAGCCTCATAATCATGGGATCTTCCAAGATCGTATCCTTCCTCCTTCATTGGAGAAACCCCTCAGATGATAATGAAAAGTTAGATCGAAGAAGATTAAGATGGAACAAATACAATGGCATACTCCAATAATTAGAGAGCATGTTATTTGATGATTAATGATCTAATATTCAGGTAGGACTCATCATTTTTTGTTTTACACACTTATTTATTAAACTGATTGAGCAGGTCGATCCCTTCTTTATATCCACCCCAATTGTGGCCTAATAATGCACTTATGTACTGGTTTATATTGAGTCATTTAATTGGATTCTAACACTTCTATCACCATTCTTGATTGTTTGATAAGAACTCTTGTACAATGATGTTTAAACCTTTGTTGGGGTTCCTTTTCCCCTCATTTTCTTTGCGTTCTTCACTAGTAAAACCCTACGGTCTCGGTTCAACATTTCTTGGTGGTATCGAGCCTAACCGGACTCCCAAAATTATTACTGATCGACTAATGAGTTATGGATTGAAAAATACATCACTTATATGGGATTATTATGTGTTGTCTAAGATTTTTTCAATGATCAGAATCCAGATATTCAATGACAGTAGGATTAGAAAGTGTGGCGGCATACGGGTCAAACAACAAAACCCCCATGGGTGTTTGGAATCTGATTTCTGGACACTAGAGGGATGAAATATGCTGGAATATTCTAGATCCGAAAATCCCAAGTGAAAGTAAAGCTGGATTCAATGTTTCAGGATCATATTGGAGGAATAGATCACATATATGGAAAACTAGAGAAAATACAACAACATGTCATTCCCATGGATGAACACACAATGTGTATCCCCTTAAGTGTAGTGACTAGTTTTTTGAAAAAAGATAAGGATAACATGACATGTATACCTCTTACACGCCATGCACCCCTTCCTTGAATTGGAAAATAATGTGGTGGATCACATGGTTGGGATCCTACGTGGGAGTACGCAGCTAGGCACATGACCATGTAAACAAGTATATGGACAAAACCTAGTCATACGGGTGGCACCCAAGATAAGGATAACATGACATGTATCCCTCTTACATGCCATGCACCCCTTCCTTGAATGGGAAAATCGTGTTGTGGATCACATGGGTGGGATCCTATATGGGAGTACACAACTAGCCACATGGTCGTGTACCCAAGTATATGGACACAACCTAGTTATACGGGTGACACCCCATGGGCGGCAACACATTGTGTACCAGGTACACGAACATGAGGTCTGTATACAGACATAGTGTCATGTACACAAACATAACCAATGAGATAGAACTCGATCCTGTTTAGTCTAGACACATTGTGTAGTCCACCAACACGACATTTACTACTACATAGTCTAGGTTTCATGTGATGACTAGGGGCACAAATAGGTGGTGGAGCAGGAAATCACACAGTGTGTGTCCCCTGACATGTCACCTACCCCTTGGTTCCTTTTGAAGAAATTTATGGTTCTATATATCTTTCCTTTGGACTCAGATTTTAACCAGAGATTAGACTATCCTGAGTGTTCATCCATATATAACATGATGGTTCCATCAGTTATGGGTTTATTGATATGATGTCGAATGTTCATAGAACAAATATTTGTTAGGAAATACTAGAAGACGAAAATGATCCCGCATGATTACCAGAGGCCTACCATGTAGTACCCTATAGTAGATCTAGTCAGTGGGTCCTAAAAGGAAACTAGAGTGGAACCCCCCTAGAGAACAAGGGAGTAGGTCCTCTAAGGATACTTATAGATTTTAACCCCTGATATACTAGGGCGCATGTCCTCTACTTAAAATTTGTGTCCCCTCTACTTTGCGGCATAGTGATGAGGCGTGTTTTGACTTTCATGGTTACTTATGGGTAGACACATGATATGATAGCATAATTTATTGATTTTATAGAATATTCAGCTACTGTTTTTGTGTTTATATTCTCTTTATTTGATGAGTCTACTCTCCTTTTATAGGTGGGAAATACTTGACATGTAGTTCATCAACTCACTGTGTTGATATCCTTGTGTTTGAACGAGGTTTCTTTCACTTGGTTTGGGATGAGCTATTATATTTTGCTATACTTTATTCTATCTACTATATTTATATTCATGTTGTATCTCTTACCCCTTTAATATTTTGAGGTGTCCTACTAGGATTGAATATAATCACCACTGCATGGGATTTTCCCTCACTTGTTGTGTCTTATGCAGAAGAAGGATAGGTCGACAATTACTTCAGAGGAGCTTAGGAA